>CM028754.1:34108705-34216062 GCA_016801395.1 Leptodermis oblonga
AGTCTGAGAACAACAAGAAGAACAGGCCCTAAAACATAACCAAACAACCAACATCAAGCCACCATCGGAATATACAATCTAGGTTTGGGCATTGACTCGACTTGGCTCGGCTGTTGGCCCACGAGTTAATTGGGTCGATGGGCAAGCCATGTATAAAAAACATTGGTAACAAGTAGGGTCCCAAGAAAAAGTTAATTATTAAGTTAAATAAGGTTATTGGTTCTTTAACTTTTGTCTCACTTAGGTCTTTCAAATAGTAAAAATCTCATTTTTGCCCTCTAAGTTTAAAATTAGTTATTAAATTAATGTTCTCCAACTCAAATTTCAACAACAAATGAGTTATTTGTGTCCAGTACATAAGATTCACATACATTATCATGAGTAACAAAAAAAAAGAAGTTAAATCACCTTGTTTGTTCCAAGCTCACGTGCTAATTGCATGAAAATTACTCGAATTATGTTTGAATTTAAGTTTATTGATAATTTAATAAACTATTTTGAAACCTAAGATACGAAAATGAGATCACGTTTCTTAAATTAAGAAACTATAACGGGAGCTTTAATGGCGATTATAAAGGGCTTTTAACGGCGGGGTTTAGCATTTTTGAACCGCCATCTATCTGGCAGCCGTAGTAAGTTAGCGGACTTTCTACGGCGGTTAGAACCGCAGTAGAAAGTGCGGACTTTCTACGGCGGTTCAACGACGAACCACCGTAGAAAGTCTGCACTTTCTACTGCGGTTAGACGTTGCACCGCCATAGAAAGTCCAAACTTTCTACTGCGGTTCAACTACGAACCGCAGTAGAAAGTCCGAACTTTCTACTGCGGTCCAACGTCTAACCGCAGTAGTAAGTTCTGAGTTTCTACTGTGGTTCGTGAATGAACCGCAGTAGAAAGTGTAATTTACACTACGGTTGAAAGGTTGAACCGCAGTAGAAAGTGGCCACTTTTTACCCCAAAACGCGATTGAAAATCATTAAAAACCTGCCGCTATAATACCTGGTTTAAAGCAAAACCTGCTGCTAACACTTGAAATTTATTACAAATATCACCAATATACAAATTGAAATCGCTTTTATAATACAGCATATCCCAAAAATATTTGTACAACTCTAATATGAACAAGTTTAATTAGTATCCTTCAACTACGGCGGATGCTCCAAAATATATCTAGCGCATATTTTTCGCACTGCATCTATATCCACATTGCTTAATGGAGTGCGGTCGAGCTTGAAGTGCTGCTGCAACAGTTTTTTTGAAATTAAAAAGTACCGAGTAAGCAAAATGAAATACAGTCATTTTTAAATAAGTAATGAGAAATATATATTTACCTTTTCAAGTGCAAATGTGGATGATTTCATTGCTATTTGGTACATGTAGTGCATTACATAGTACCCACACTCCCAATTGCTCGTTTGCCTTTATGCTAATGAATTAATATATACGAGTTAGAAGATCATACAATTAATTGTATACAACACAACGGTGAGTAAAAAATTTCTACGAATATTCATAACTAAACTCGTATTAATCTAATTAATTAAATAACTAGGACTCACTAATTTCTACTGATCGAAAAGGCAATTGCATGCTTATATTAATAACCTACAGTACTGGATCGCGGATTGCATGCATAATTAATCAAATACCTCAATAAATAACTTGACTAACTAATAAATTAATTGACTAACACTATACTAACTTAGGCTACTAGACTCACGGATTTAATTAAAACAACTAACACTACTAATTGCTTAGGCTACTAGACCCACGGATGTAATTAAAAAATTAATAAGAACCAATTTAATTTACCTTAACTACTATCCACGAAGGTTGCATATGCACATTTTTGGGCAATCCCAAGAAAGCTTGATAGTTAAACATCACCCTATAAAAATGAAAGCGGCACGAAAATAATTAGCAATATATGGATATATAGGCATTCTAACAGTTGTTAATATATAAACTCACTCGTCCATAAGCACCACCGCCTTCTCCTTCTGTGGATTTTGTAAAGAATCAAACCAGTATACAACCTTATCTACTGGTCTAATGGCCATTAGCATCCAATGTTCACTGCCAACAAAAAATTTAATGACGTACGTCAGATCTTTATATCAGTGTTTCTTAAATATTAGAGAATCGCTTACAGTGTCACTTACCTCTGAAGATAAGGCACCAGATACATTTCTTTATTCCTATCCTTCAAGATTCGCGCAATGTAGTTTACCCTAGCTTCAAGCGTAGTGAGTGTGGGTGTGACATGATCAGCCGAAAGGAAACCTATCCCCTTTCTCCCATTCCTTTCAACTAACTCATGTAAAGCTCTAAAGAATTTACAAAAAGGGCTTCATTGGTTAGCCTATGCACATGGAATGCATAATATATAACAATAATCAGAAATAGGTTATAAAATTAAGTGGAAACTCACTGGGTGAACAACTGCATCAAACTGTTTGAGACCTGGCTTTCTCTGGTCAATAACTCTTAGAGATCCCCTCGATCCATCAGATTAGGCTGGTCCAAACCTATGACTTCTTTTGTCATTGAAAGTAGAAGCCATTGAAGCCCAAATCATTATCCCATCGGAGCTGTAACTCTTGCAATGGATCAGATGTCGATGAGGATGACTCCTCAGTCGGAACCGTCGCCGAAGGAGATGTCTTGTCATCCATAGAATTCATCCGGCCTTTTTTCTTTGGGCACTTTTATCCACCTAACATCATTTGAAATAACATTAAATATACAAAATGGTATTAAGTAATACACAAATAAATGAAAGAATATACCTTTGTTACCGGAGCCGGCTGAATAATTTCAATCAACTCTTTAGGCCATTCCACGAAAAAGGACTTGGCCATTCCCACTGTTGCAGCCTCTTCCTCAGGAAATGGTAGCGGGGCACAGTCATCATAGGAAATTTTAATTGTGACCCTCGCGCAACCTTTCCTAACCTCGCGCCCGTGGTGCTTGCTTTGCTTATAAATATTTCCTTTTGCCACAAGCTTACGCTGCTTTTGCGAATCCTCAGAGAGGAACAGATGGCATTCACACCCGTCCTAAGATAATAGGCAAGCGAATTAATGAACATTAGTCAACTATTAAGTCTAACTTAACAAAGCACTGTAATAATGAAAAAAAAAAAAATGAAGTAGAAAGCTGCGTCTAAAAAGTATTCACTTTGACCAATCCAAGGTATTATTCAAAGCCTAAAACATGCACTGAATTTAATTTAGTTTTAAAATACCACGTGTATTCTATGAAAATATACATATTAATTTTATTTACCTTGTATTCGCCTAAAGCACCGTCAGAGGCTTTGATCGGGTCCGTAGGTGCAACATGTAGCATCTCCAAATCGGCAACCTTGTAGGTATCAGAGGAGAGAAACAGGGCTCACAGGGGATACAGGGACCGCTCCGGAGGTCTCTGGGTGCAAGCTCTCATCTTGGGCATTATTGATGACGGTGGCTTTTTCTGTATCATAATCGGTTCCCATCTTACCACATATAAACCCAATCATCTTCAGATCTGTCTGACATTCATCTAGTTGGGCAGTGGTTTTCTGAAGCTGTCGCTTAGTTAGTTCAAGTTCCTCTTTAAGCGACGGCTTTGTTTTCTGTGGGAAAACCTCTGTGATACGTGCCCTGGTAGAATGACCGCGATAACGACCGGGGTGATCGCGCTTCCCGTTGCAATGACAAGAATGTCATTCCTACCCTCTGCAACGGTCTCCCCTTGGGACTCGCGGGAACATAGATTTTCCTACACATTTTGACAAATATAGTAAATGTAAATAGATCAATTAAATATAAATAAATACACATATACAGAGATTATTCATTTATGTATATAAATTTTAAATATAAAATTGATAACCATAATTATAAAATATAAATAAATACACATATATACAAATTAGTCATTTATTTACTTTACAGTGACAACTAGATAATTATAATTGCGATATAAACATTTAATGGCAACCCAATTATTAATTAGCATTTCATCATAGATATCTAGTAATAAATAATCAGTTATAATAAAAAATCTATACACATAGACTTTAAATATTAAAAGAATTGAAACATAAGAAAATGTATGGTGCAAAACTTACAATTTCCATCGCTACACGCCCAGCCTCTGGCGTGAAGTATTCCCCTTTTTTGTTCGTGTGGGCCTGTCTCCAAAGGTGATGACGGCCTGGCCCTGAATAAGAATCTTGCCTTCTTCATCGGACTGACCCTCCTCTGAAGGCTTCTTTCCAGATGCACTCACCTCCTCGTCATGCAACTGCTGCTAATGACCTGGCCTGAATAAGAATCTTCGCCTTCTTCATCGGACTGACCCTCCTCAGGTCTTTCCAGATGCACTACCTCGTCATGCAACTGCTGCTTCAGCAGTCGGTAGCCACCTCGAGATAAATTATGGTAGAAAGCATTTAAATTGGCATTCTTTTGCGCTTTCCACGAATTGCCTAGAGAGAAATATAATGAAAAATTATTATCCCTAAACTGAGCAATTTCAAATATCCAAAAAGAAGAAGGAAATCAATTTTAAAAAAATATACCTGCCATTCTTCTGTCTCGCGGCTAGCCTTGAACTTAATCCATGTCTCCCTAGGGAGAAATTTATATTCCAAGCATGGGTCCCTACCCTTCATGGGACCATGTACATATTTCCCTAAATAGGATTTGAAATCTTTCCACCGTTTACCGGCATAACAAATCCACTTTGTTTCGGGTTCTTCGGTTGACTCGAAAACAAATAATGCCTACAGTGAAAATTAGGAGTAAAAATTTAGTGAGGAATTTGAGTTAAAGTGTATGGAAGAATTAAGAAACAAACAATGCATTATAATTAAAGAAAATACCCGTATTTCCATCCAAACTCTCTTCTTGATCTCCTCGGGAACTTTCGGCCATGATTCATATTCCACTATGTCCACTTTGCTCCGGGCCGTATATGCCACAAAGGTAATCCACTTTACATGATACACTTTAGGCTCGAGCTTGGAATTAAAAGAAATGTCAAGAGTTTTCCCATTCTTTCGCATTTCCAATAGATCATTGCAATTTGTGGGCCCTCTACCTCTACTAGATGTAGTAGAAGAACCATCTCCATGCTCCGTATTGCTTTTTCTTTTTCGGGCCATTGAAAGTACCTTAAACTTCATTTACATAGAAAGAGAATTCAATATAACATATATGCAATTAAAGAAAATCTTTAATGTCAAATACAAGAATGCTTGTAATGTTGAAAAAAAAAAGGCAATGTACATTCGCAAAATTCACTCCTAAAAATACAAAATTACTATTATCCAAATTAAACCAAATGAGGGCCAAAAAAAAGTCCGTTTATAAAGGGTACCATTGATAAAGTACTTCACATTTCACAACCAACAACTAATGTGGAAAAAAAGGCAATGTACATTCGCAAAATTCACTCCTAAAAATCCACAATTACCATTATCCAAATTAAACCAAATGAGGGCCAAAAAAAGTGGACTTATCAAGGGTACCATTGATAAAGTACTTCACATTTCACAACCAACAACTAATGAGAACAATCATTCATTTCTACTAAAGGAATAAAATTTCACAAAGTGGAATCAACAACAAAGCATTTTCCTCATTATCACTAAAGGAGGAACACTAAATCGAATAAAAATCGAAATCAAACACCAATGTTCTAAAATTCTCAAGCAAAACCGAAATAATTATTTGAGTTTCTCATTTTCAAAAAAAAAAAACCCGAATTTCAAAGGGTACCTAATGGAACATTAATCAAAACCCTAGGTTCTCAACTTATGTAGGACAAAACACTCAATTCAACAACCAAACCAAATGCTACAAACAATCAATAAATCCAAAAACTTTCCAAGCTTTCATCACAAGGATTAAAACCGAAATCAACCATAAATATCAACCCAAAAAATCCTAGTGCAATGGGAAGCATTTACAAAATGTAAGGTTAAACACACAAAAGCTTTAAAATGAAAGCACAGAAGGTGGAACCTTTTGGGTGAACTCAAAAAAATCCAAGCTTTAAGTTTATATGGGAGGGTGGAAATGGAGAGCCGAACAACGGCCTTGCGTGGTCCAGCCGAACAATCGGTGATGCTTGGGCAGCCGACGGGTGATCGGAAGGTGGAGGAGCTCGCCGGCGATGGGAGAAGAGGCAAAGAAGATGAACGGCCGCGGGAGAGAAGCTTCGGGAAACAGGGGAAGTGAAGGGAAAAAGAAGGGAGAAGAAAGGAAGAGAATGAGGGAGGAAATGTAAAAGGTAAAAAATTTGAATTTTAATTAATAACCGGTCGTCGGTTCAACGGCGGTTCAACCGCGAACCGCCGTTGAATCTAACAATCAACTGCGGTTCAACCTCGAACCGCAGTTGAAAGTACCTTTCAACGGCGGTTCAACCAAAAATCAACTGCGGTTCAACCTTGAACTGCGAACCGCAGTTGAAAGTATACTTTCAACTGCGGTTCAAGGTTGAACCGCCGTTGAAAGTGTACTTTCAACTGCGGTTCTAGGTTGAACCGCAGTTGATTCTCCTTTCAACTGCGGTTCTCGGTTGAACCGCCGTTGAAAGTCCCCACTTTTTCTCGGTTTAAGTAGAGGAAAAAATTGGAGCCAATTCCCGCGCGGGCATATTTTAATATTAAATTTTTTTATTTTCCATTTTCAAAAAACTATTCCCACAATTTTGTAAATATAATAATACATACCCAGATTTTGTATATTTATTAATTATGTACACAATCTCGACTTTTATTAACCATTTCATAATTAAATTTCAAATTTTTAATTGAACCATATATTTGCATTTAAATTTCCCGCGCATGCTACTACACGTACAATAATTATAGGTCAAAGATAAAAATTAATAATTTCCGTAAATTTAATACAGGTAAGAGCCAAGAAAGTAATAAGCTTCATTATGGTCCCTAAAATTCCTACTTTTTCGACTTGGAGAACGGGATAAAAAAATCAAATCCACAAATGCATTAGGTACGTATAGTAATATAAAAATTAATTAATAAAATTTAAGTGGCCGAAAAAAAATTTCGATGAAAGTCATTAGGACTTTATGAGTATTATTTGAAATTAGCTAGAAGACTTTTAAATACTTATATAGAAGATGAAAATTGGTCAAATGAAATTAGAATGACATTTTAAATATGCTAAGACCAATTTTGAAGTTAAAATACTCAAGAAAAGATGAGTTAGGCAAAATAGAGAAAAATTTGAGAAAATTTGAAATTTGCCTTTGATTGATGAGTCTTTGAGTGATATAATCCTAGAATGCCATGTTTTAGAGTTAAAATGATGCATTAGGATCTATGTCATCTTTGGTATCTTGAAATTCTTGCATGTTAAAACGGTTGAAAATTTTCATTTGAAGATAGCAAGAATTAAGCATGTTTGCATTACATAAAAATGGTTGACCAAGTGGTTGACTTTTTAAATATACATGCTTTAGCTTATTTGAGAGTTTAAGAATTAACTTATTGATAATTTGAAGTTGCTCACATGAGAAAAATAAGGATATATGTTTTAAAATGGCAAGCTTCAATGATTGTATGCTTTGTATGCTTAAAATTGAAAAAACTTGACCAAGTAGTTGACTTTGAAAATATGAATGCTTTGGATTGTTTGAATCTTTATGCATAACTACTTGAGCCTTTGAAGGTACTGGAATGATAAAATGCTTGATAGAAACTTGAAAATAGCAACTTTCAAAATTCAAAGCTTAATATACTTAAGCTTTAAAAACGTTGACCGATAGGTTGACTTTGCACATATGCATGATTTGAAATGTTTCATTCCTTTGAATGTCAAAGCGAAAATCCAGGAAAAGGGTGGCGCTTCACTATATATCTATTTCAATATATCTTAAGAGTCACCGCGGTTAATTTATGAAAATCGGGAAAAAAAAACTTAATAGAGAGTAGGGTTTAGGGGTTAGGGTTTAGGGTTTAGGGTTTAGGGTTTAGGGTTTAGAAAATGATATGAAAATAGAAAATTCATGAGTAGCGCGGGAATTGGCTCCAAAAACTACTTTTCTACGACGGTTCAACCGAGAACCCACCGTAGAAAATACTTTCTACGGCGGTTCATGTTTGAACCGCCAACATGAACCGCCGTAGAAAGTTTGATTTCTACGGCGTGGAGCCAATTCCCACGCTACGTACGTATGCATGGATTTTCTATTTTTTTTACCAAATTCAAAATACATTATATATATATATATAAGAATTAATTATAAAAGTTGTCTTAAAGTATTCAATTCTTCAAATGAAAATATTTTATTTATGTAGTGGAAATTTACAAGATATCGAGAGCATAGAGGATCGAGAGCTAGAGTTGGATATATATGATGTGCATCAAGAGGGGAAAGGAGAAAATCGAAAGATGTATATATATATATATGTATGTATAAATATATATGTATATATATATGTTTGTAAATTAATGAAATCCAGTATCTATTTAATTTTTTTCGGCCACTTAACTAATATTAATTAATTTTTATATTACTATACGTACCTATAATGCATTTGTCAAAAAAGTAGATATATATTTTAGGGAACATAATGAAGCTTATTACTTTCTTGGCTCTTACATGTATTAAATTTACGAAATTTATTAATTTCTATATTTGACCTATAATCAGGGTATGTATTATTATATTTACAAAATTGTGAGATTAGTTTTTTGAAAATGGAAAAAACAAATTAATATTAAAATATGCCCGCGCGGGAATTGGCTCCAATTTTCTACGATGAGACCTTTCATCGGCGGTTCAACCTCGAACCGCCGTTGAAAAATGAATCCACCGCGGTTCACGAGTGAACCGCCGTTGCAAGTGGACTTTCAACGGCGGTTCAATGTTTAACAGCCGTTGAAGTTCCACTTTCAACGGCAGTTCATTCTTGGACCGCAGTGGAAAGGTTGTTCAACGGCGGTTCGCGGTTGAACCGCCGTTGAACCGACGACCCGGTTACTTAAAGTTCAAAATTTTTGAACTTTCTTTTCCTCCCTCATTCTCTTCCTCTCCTCTCCCATTTTTTCCCCTGCATTTCCCCTGTTTGCCGAACCCACTGACAAGTAATTTATGAAGAGTTAAATATAAAATCAAAACAAAATGAACTGCGTATAGATTCCCCTGGAAATTTTACCAAAGTACTACTCCTTGGAAGAAAAAAATAATAATACAAGAAACATTTATTCATAAATGAAAAACAAGGAAATCAATTTTTCGAAAAATTTGACAAAGTCTCCCCTATAAATGTAACGTACTCCCTGTAAATTCGATGCACATATACTTAAATACTTCACTAAAATTCCAACTATTTCGAATAATACGGAATTCAGTTTCAAATCACTTCAGACAGAATCTCCTCTGCTTGTTTTTTTACCAAAACACAAGTGCAATTTAAGATCAGCACAGAAGCTTCACACAATTTCAAACAATAACATATTCATTTATAAACAGTTCCGCATATGAAGTCCCTGGAAATTTTGTCCCTTGATTGTGCGGCTTCATCCGAGTTGTGACCTGTTTCAATCCCACAGTACGAAGGATAAAAATAAATGTTGTTATAAATTTATGTCCACCTCTTTTCATTAAAATCAAAGAAACATATACAAATACACACACACACATACACACCCACGGGAATTGAAGTTTAATAAAAACAAACAATATACCTGAAAATGATTCTTAACTTATTCTCTTTCTCTTATGGGACACTTGATCCTTGAACCATAATCCTTCGCTGTGGTCATCACGAAGTATGTATTTATCAAGTTCCCTATCTTCCTCATCTGCTCTCGGTTCAGGTAACCCACTAGAGAAAGGGCCTGCCTCATGAAGCCCTTCTTCTGTATCAATCCCTTCCACACCGTGATGTTGTTTACCATGAAGAACAACAGACCAATGTTCGTCGCAAGGATCGGTGATATAAAAAACTTGTTTCGCCTGCGATGCAAGTATAAATGGTTCCCCCTTGAAACCCTCCTGATTGAGGTTGACCAAGGTAAAACCCAATGGATCATCAGTTCGAACCCCACTGTTGTTATCAACCCATTTGCAGTGAAATACAGCTCCTTTGAAACAAACATAGTCAAGCTCCCAAATATCTTCGATCACCCCGTAATAAGCCATGCTTGCATACAATGGATTTTTATCCTTCCTGCTAGAAACATGTAAAGCCTCTGAGATTAATGTAACACCACTGTTTTGTGCCGTACTCTTCTCATCTTGTCTCTTAGTAGCAAATGAATATCCATTTATGTCATAGCATGAAAATGCTCGTACTGCAGGGCTGGGCCTAAATGCCAACCAGTTCAATGTCTCCGAAATGTCTTTGCCCAGGACAGCATTACCAAACCAATAGACAAATGTCCGAATATGTTCATTGAGCACACGTTGATCCGTCCAAGCAGGATAAGACGTTCTTATTGACTGTATGTGGTCTGTCACATAGGGCGCAACTTCTTCAGAATTGCGCAGAATGTAGAGATGCGCCTTCATCAATTCAACATTAGACGGCAAAAAAATTTTTCCTCCCCTTGTGCCCATACCTGTAATCCTCCCATCGTGCCGATTCTTAGATATTCCAATGGATGCGGTCCCGGCCAAGTACTCAGTGCAAAACTCAATTACCTCCTCAGCTATATAACCTTCAACAATACTAGCATCAGGACGACAACGATTCTTAACATACCCCTTATATACTTTCATATATCGCTCGAATGGGTACATCCATCGCAAATGAACAGGCCCGCAGATTTTAATCTCTCTAACCAAATGAATCACCAAATGCACCATAATATCAAAGAAGGCGGGTAGAAAATACATTTCTAATTGACAAAGGACAACAGTTATTTCATCTTGTAGCTGATCAAGTCTTTCGCGCGCGATAACCTTGCTACATATAGCATTGAAGAAGAAACAAAGTCTTGTTATACTGGACTTAACATGCTTGGGCAATATCGAGCGAATAGCTACAGGCAACAATTGCTGCATTAAGGCATGGCAATCATAAGACTTCAAACCAACCAGTTTTAAATCTTTCAAGGAAACAAGTCTGCTTACATTTGAAGATTATCCGGATGGAACTTTGATGCTACACAAACTTGAACACAGTTGTTTTTTCTCTTTTCTGGACAAAGTGTGACAGGCAGGGGGTAGATATGTACGTTGTCCTCGAGCTACCGGTGCTAAATTTGCTCTTATGTTCATATCAACCATATCAAGTCTCGCGTTATAACCATCCTTAGTTTTACCAGGAATGTTCAAGAGCGTACCTAACAGGCTTTCGCAAATATTTTTCTCAATATGCATAACATCGAGACAATGTCAGCCAGCAGCCGCAATCCGTGGTGGATGGGGCTGAGGTGCGAGGCGAAGAGGATCCGGTTGTGCATTTGGATAGAGGTATGCATACTCGGGTTCCTTTTGTTCGTCTTCAAGATTTTGTGGTTAATACAGTTGTTGGTTTCAAATCCACCCCCCCTCCCCCCCGCTTCATTGAGTTCCAAGCATTCCTCCGGTCATGGTAATCTCAACCCTTTGTGTAATTATTGGATAGTAGTTATTTTTCGGTGAACCATCGTACCTTTCTTGCAGCTGTTACTACAGGAGTTGAGTCTAAGTCTTTCAAGGATGCCATGAAAGATACAGACTGGCGTGAGGCTATGTAGACTGAAATCCAAGCTCTGGAAAAGAATGGGACTTGGACATTGGAGAAATTACCAGCTGGCAAGAAAGTATTGGGGAGTAGGTGGATCTATAAGATCAAGTATCGTTCATATGGGCAGGTTGACAGGCTCAAGGCACGGTTGGTTGTGTTTGGCAATCACCAAGTGAAAGGCATTGATTACTCTTATACGTTTGCACCAGTGGCAAAGATGGTGACTGTCAGGACTTTTCTAGCAGTTGCAGCAGCAAAGGATTGGGAACTACACCAGATGAATGTTCACAATGCCTTTCTGCATGCAGATCGGACGGAGGAGGTGTACATGCTGGTTCCTCCTGGTTTCGGCAAAGGGAGAGATGGCCAAATGTGTAGGCTTCGCAAATCGTTGTATGGGTTGAAGCAGGCCCCCAGATGTTGGTTTGCAAAGTTGACAGCAGCATTGCGGAAGTATGGGTTTGTTCAGTCTTACTCGGATTACTCATTGTTTACTTTTTCAAAGCAGGAGATTAGGATGAATGTTTTGGTGTATGTGGATGATTTGATTATTTCGGGAAACAATTCCAAGGAACTTGCAAAGTTCAAGAAATATTTTAGTGCCTGTTTTCACATGAAGGATCTGGGGAAGCTCAAATATTTCTTGGGCATGGAGGTGGCGAGGAGTGCAGAGGGTATTTTCTTGTGTCAGCGAAAATACACTCTGGACATTATATCTGAGACATGACTGCTGGGAGCGAAGCCCGTGTCGTTTCCGATAGAGCAGAATCAGAAACTTGCAGCTTCGACGAGTCTGCACTTGGTCGATGGGGAGAAGTATCGGCGGCTCGTGGGTAGGCTTATCTATCTGGCTTTCACTAGGCCAGACTTGTGTTTTTTCGTGCACATTTTGTCTCAGTTTTTGCAGGCACCGAAGGAGGATCATTGGGGTGTAGCCTTGAGAGTAGTACGTTACTTGAAGGGGAGCCCGGGACATGGTGTTCTACTTCAGAGAGACTGTAATCTGAAGCTGACAGAATGGTGTGATTCAGATTGGGCTGCTTGTCCCAAAACACGGAGATCAGTTACTGGATGGATGGTATTTCTTGGTGTTTCACCTGTCTCTTGGAAAACCAAGAAACAGGCTACAGTTTCACTTTCCTCTGCAAAGGCAGAATATCGGCCTATGGCGAAAGTGACTTGTGAGTTGAAGTGGCTTAAGGGACTTCTCCAGAGTCTTGGGATTTGCACGGAGGAGCCAATGCAGGTATTTTACGATAGTCACTCAGCATTGCATTTGGCTCAAAACCCTTTTTTTCATTAACATTCGAAACATATTGAAGTGGATTGTCACTTCTTTAGGGATGCCATAGTGGAGGGGACCATTGCTACATCACACGTTCCCACGAATTCTCAGTTGGCAGACATCTTTACCAAACCGTTAGGGAGACAACAATTTGAGTTTTTGCTAGCCAAGTTGGGCATACACAATTTGCATGCACCAACTTGAGGGGTGGTGTTGGATATATTGTATATTTAAGTGTATTTTGGGCCTCGTAGGTTTGATATGTTAGCTGTATATAAACTCTTTGTACAAGTTCATAATGAATACAGAAAAATATTTCTCATCAGTTCGAGAACAATTTTTTAAGTTCGACTCCAAAATGTTTTAAAATTTCAAAAATTTTAGGTAGGGAAACCCGCCCCCGATACTCGGATAAAAGGAGGCAGGTTTCCAAGGAAAAAAAAAAAAAAAAAAAAGCCTCCTCATCATGTTTACCAAAGCCATAGAATCAGATTCAATAACCACCTGTCATAGAACCAATTAGCTGCACTCATTCAATCCCAAAACTAATGCCTGGCGTTCAGCCTCAAGATTCATCCCAAATCCAAGAAATTCAGCCCCTGCGGACGGAACCGCACCATAAATATTGTTCAAGACAAAACATGCGCCCCCCAATGTAACCCGAACTCCCCAACACCAATTCGTCGACATTAAACTTGTAACCCACAGAAGACGAAGGGGTCCATATATGATACAGCGATAAGTCTTTTCCGTTTCGGCTGCTTATAAAATGGCAACAAATTAAACCCTTACCTACCCAAGCGATGGAGAGTCGAGAGTGGAAATGCCTGATATAGGGACATAAAATTTTCAATGACTTTGCGTGAGAGGGAATGTCTGCAACGTCATTAATGACCAATCGGTTTCACCCCTTCCATGACACCCAAACCACAACACATGAGGCTGTTTGAGTAGGATTCTCTAACAAAAATCTCCACTAGTAAAATAGCCTATCCCAGATGTAGAGGAAATTTAGGCTCGGATCTCAAGCACCCCTCAAAATGAGACCAAAGTCGATTGGAATTATGTGATGGTTATGTCAGTTGATGCATGATATGTCTTGATCGATTTCAATGTTTAATCACATGCAATTTAGAATGTTTTAATTAATTGTAGGTGTTGAGAATTTTATGAGTAAATTTGAATTCATTCAAATTGGAATTTTTTAACTCTTTTTTATTCTCACATAAATTTTCATTTCAAAATTATCACTTCTACGTGTGAAAAAAATATAATATTGATTCTCAATAAGTATCAGTTTTTAGTTCAAAATTATAATCTCTTTACATTAAGCTTTTTAATTTTATTGATATAAGTTACTATTTCAATATCACTTTTTAGTTCAAAGTATAAGTGTTACTTTTCCCCTAACTACTATTTTATCAATTCAAAATTTAATTTTCGAAATTAATCATTTTACTTTATTCATATTTACTTGACTATAATTAATTCTATTTCAAAAAATTATTATATTAATTTTTTATTAGAATATCACAGATTTCAATTTTTTTCACCATAATATAATGTTGTCAAATCAAATTTAATTCATTTAATTTTTATTTTATTTTTGTATTAAAAAATCATTTTGATAATTTATATATTTCACCTATTTTTATAAATATCATTTATTAATACGTTTAATATTTTTATACATTTTTTATTTGTATAAGGTGTTTTTACTGTAAAATGTATACTTTTTGTATATAATTTTTAAAACCTTCTCATTTCTTATACTGAATATCAAAATCAAATGGGGCTAAATGAGCCTGCCATCTAGCAAACATTTGCTTAGATACATCATGCTTAAAATCCTTATTAAACATGAATTTTGCAGATTTACAATCAGTTCGTATAATAAACTTTTGATTATATAAATCATCAGATTCCGATCGCATTGGAAAATGACCAGGGTTGCTCATATTGAACCCAGAAATGAACATTAGATTTCTAATATAATTCAGACTCCAGATGGAGATATTTATGTACAAATGAGTAATACTCATGGGATTTCCAGATCTATAAGGGCAAAATTATCCTTTCTTTTTTTTTTCTTTTTCTTTTTTAATATTTGAACATTCAAATGAGCATATTTATAAAATAAGAATAAGTCATTAAGCATTTTGATTCACATGTTGAAAAAAAAAAACTAATTTTTCAAGATTCATATATAAGCTACTTAATAAATTTGGGGGAGAGTTGGGGTTCTGGTTAATTGGAGAGTCTTATAATCCTAATATCATGGCCCGAGTTTAAACCTTAGGGATGCAAGGTAAAAAAAAATGTTACTTAATAAATTCAACCGTATAGTTTTATCATGTATTACTTTTCTGTTCAACAATATGAATTTAGTTCTGAATAAGTATTATTTTTCGTTTTAAAAGTATAAGTGTTAATTAATTTCTAAAATAAAATATATGCACTTGTTTTAAGAGTTCAATTTTGGATTTAAAAAAGATAAATATTACCTTCCAAATAAATGATTAATTTAAAAGGTATAAATTTAATTAGAATATTTCTATTACCTTATTTTATTTCTATTTACCTTATTTAAGATTTATTTCCTAGTTTACGTATATTACCTTATTATAGGTTGATCTTATGCTAATTTCCTATTTTATATTGATCTTATCATGTATCGTAGCCCTATATAAGGTTAGTCTGTGTATCTTCTATGAATCAAGTCATATACAATAATACAATACGTATTATTTCTAACTCAAATAAATGATTAATTTCAAAGGTATAAATTTAATTTTTAACAAATATAACTTTTCTGTTTAATATTATAAAATAAAGTTTTCATTTGGAGGGTCCAGACTCCAAGATGGGAACGTGTCCTTGGCATGCATGTGAATTTTGAGCTTGTAGTGCGTGGTTTTGTTGGCCACTGTTTTACCAACTTGGCCCAATCTATTAATTTGAGTGGGATCAGGCTGCATATGTTGAGAGGGTTAGTTTTACATTAGAACTCCTACCATTTAAGAAGGAGAGAGAGATGAATCCGCTAATTAAGAGAACAACCACCCATGGGCAAGTCTGATGGGACTGCTCACTACTTTCATTATCTCCATGGGCAAGTCTGATGGGACAATGTTTTTTAAAAACTTTTGGTGGGCAACTATTACAATTTTTGTTAATTATGTGAATATCAAAATTATTTTATACAAAATTATCAAGCCTGCTCCTACCAAACTTGAATGTAGCTCTGCCCCCATATGCTCCATCACGTTCCACACTTGTGCTATCCACAATTCCACCATCATCGTGCAGTGAAAATTGAAGACTCAGCCATCTACATAAGAAGAAGGAGGGAGGCTGATGAAGGGGGTTGGTTGTCTAAATCATTTGTTTTAGGCCCAAACCATAGACTAGTGGTAAGTTTATTACATCCGAAGATTAAGTTAAGAACCATTTTAGAATTGCAAGTATGAGATAAATGACCAAAATTAAGGACATGCACTTTCCAACTTCCAAGGATATATTATATTGCCAAAGATCCTAGAACTCGGAAGGAAACTGGCACTTTAATTTCCAGCCAGTGGAAATGGACCGCTAACGACAAAAGTGATGACTCTGCTGGGCTCGATCGGTTGGGCATGCCAGACAGACATTTTGTTGTCTTTTTTCGTCACTGATTTGCAAGTTTCAACAACCCCTGAAATTCCGGAATTTTAGTACCATATCAGACGTGGTTTGTTTGGACACAGAATCGACTGATTCCGGATCGATTTCTTCTACTGATCTGAAAACCTAAAATCGAGTCCAAATCCTCTCTTTTGTTATTTTTCTATTCATTCATACTCACTTGTTGAGTATATATGGATGAACATTAAAATAACTTTACATTGTTCTCAGTAAATACGACAAGACAAAGAAAAAAATGAACATGGGACCTGGTCCCTTCTAACATCACACTAACAAGATATAATATCACAGTTAATTTATGATTTTAAATGAAACGATATGAATAATTAAACGAATAAAATTTTCCTATGTTAGCATGTGAATTCGCCTAATTCGAACTGTTGAATTAGACACACAGTTTCTCATACAACTTAAAAACACAATATGAGCCCAACACAAGGCAAATGGGTTATAATTAATGTTGCGATTTGGTGGGTCCTTGAGTTAAATAGATCAATGCGAATGACACAAATAAATATAAAGTTAAAGTGTACTGACAAAAACCCTCCAATCCAGACACGCTGATCTAAAATCATTAAATTGCATTATTCCATAGTAAGAACTTACAACTCTGGACCATTCTAATAAAACGAAAGAGTACTCTCATAAGAGCAGCTATTAACTACCATATGTCTAGAGGATGATTAAAGTTGATTTATAATATGTACTTCCAGGAATTATTATAAATTTATAATTTCCATCATCATGTAGGATCTACACGTGCACATGTAAAGGAAATAAATGGAAAAAAAAAAGGAAATAAATGAAATTGAATTTTTGTACGACGTGCATGTGGCCATCCAAATTAATTTCAAAACAAAAAGCTTGATAAAAGTTGACTCAATAGTTTGGCCTTATTTAATTATAGTGGATATGAGAGGATCCAAGAACACAGCTTAAGAAATGGATAGATTAACAGTAACTCACCAACTGGCCCTTCAATTTCGGGCTAAATTTCGTTTTGGTATGTCGATACATCATAAACTATATTCAATATGCGACAACAAAGGCTAATTAAATTCTATTAGCGATATATTAATTATTCTAATTTCACTGTGCGATAAACTAAACACAATAAATCAAACACTAAACTTAATACACAATACATAATAGGCTAATTTTAATATGCAATATTTCAACAACTAACTCATAACTGTGATACATCGACAGTTGAACTGAAAAAAAATCAAATGTTAAACTCAATAAGCGATATATCAATAGCTAAAATTGATACACTGGTTTCTACAGCATTCACGCGATACCATATATTGAAGTTATACTCCATACGTAAATTGTGAAACCTCCAGATGCATCACAAACAAGTTTTTGTATTTTTAGATCACATAGTTTTGCGTTTGTTGATTGAATTTTTTGAGCACTTTGCCATTTGAGAAGCTACGTGCGAGATGTGGGTGTGTTGTAGGAGATAAAAACCATTTTCACCATTTGTAAAAGGTACAATTTCAAAAACTCCTCAAAATTTTTACGTGAAGTACAATTATGTTTATTTTACAAAAATACTTGATTTTTGTTAATACTCAAAATGCCCTTCTATAATTTCTTAACAATATGTAGGTATATACCTTCCCTTTTTTTTTATGTACAAATTTTGGAAAAAAATATTGGTAATTTTTCCAAATTTCAAGGTACGACCCATTCGTATTTACTTAATTGTTTACTGCAAAGTGAGTATTAATTAGATTATAAATTCCAATACCCAAGCACAAGGCCGTTCTTACATATTTAGGGGTTTCTTTAATTTTTTAATTTTAGATTGAGGTCCCCAATGGACCCTGTATCTAAATTCTTTCATTAAATTTAAATTGATATTATTGAACACTTTTATAGCATCATAAAGGTAAAACAATAATAATAATATTCAATAACACTTTTAAAATACAAAATATTTCAACCAAAAAGAAAATATAAAAATTTACTTAAAAAGTGCAATTTTTAAAAAAAATAATTTAAAATGTATACTTAGATGCAAAATCATTTGTCAAGTTGTTCATTTCTTCCAAAAGTTTTCAATTGTAATTAAAACCAATCTATTTAACCTCTCTTGCAACATATAATTAAACGCAAAAATAATTAACCCTCAATTAAAAGCTAAGAATATTCAAACACATTAAAAATAAAATAAAATATTATATATCATCTTCGTTTATTATGACACGGTGAAATTCGAAGGAGGCCTTTGTTTGAAGAGCATCAATTTTTAAATGTACCAAAAATTAATCAAATTTAGTTATGTCGAAAGAAAAAGTCAAAAAAATAAAATAAAATAAAATTACACAGTAACTCAGAAAAAGTAAAATGAGGCCCTAAAATATAAGAGGCCCTGAGCATGTGCAACCTGGGCCAGCGCTGCCCAAGCATTAATTAGATTACTATTACCCGTTTATAGTACTTGATAGTAAATTACAGTAGCTAGGTAGGGGTTTACTAGGCATTATAAGAGATTTCTTAAAACCTCTGTCAAATCCTAAAACGTCATTTATTTCGGATCAGATGGAGTATTTTGATCGGACGAAGTTGGCCCATTATTTGAAATTGATGAAAGACATGATTGAAACCTTTTGAGAGCGGGTTTCGAACCCCTGCCTACAATACTCAGAATATTGGAGGCGAGTTTCGAAGGACCTGCCTCCAATACTCCTATTGGAGGCAGGTGCCAACAATGGCAGCGCCCGTATTAGAGACGGGGGCGAACGCAAAACCTACCTCCAATAACGTGTTTTGTAGTAGTGGTGGAGGGACCGAAACAGATTAATAGTTGAAAGGTAATGATGGGACTAGATATTGACCTAATAAATTACCATAAAGAAAGACAAGCTATAATCACCATGCATTAGTGGAAGACCATCTATTCTTAAATCTTAGGGAGAACTATAAGACATGCAAGTGCAAATAATTCAGTACCGTTGAAAAGTCACAAAATAAAATAAAAAGTACAACCCACAACAGCATACATATTTCTCAGGCCGGCCGGCCGGGAGGAGATCGAAGTACAACGCTTTCAAGCCATGGGAAACAAAACCATAAACGATGAAGATATGCATTCACAATTACAGGCACCTCCAGAATCTTTCAGGATCTCACAGGATACCCTTCAAGGTTTGTGATCTTCATCAACTTCAAATGATATACATATATATATGTGAGCTTAACAGCTCATTTTTCTTTCTTTGTTTCTGGTTCATCAATCAGGACAACAAAAGGGCTCTCATTTCATCTTCTTCATGAGCCCTGTGGGAAAAAGGGATCAAACGTTCGAGCGGGATTCTTCTGCTACAAACAATCAGGTCTAGCTATCTGGCAATTAAACAACCTTTTTATGTATGAATTTTGTTCAGAATTGACCCCTTAAAATTCAGAAGGCTTCTTATAATTCTCGAGCTGGACCACAGGATGCTGCTGATTTGAACCTCAATGGTACGACCTCTTCAACCAATACAACCGGTGGTAGCACCTCGAATGAAACCGGCACCTCGGCCGTGAGTTTACCGTTACTTTTACTCGTATATATACTTCATCTGTGTTACTGAAAAAGTCACGAGATATAACTGTTGATGTGTATTCAAATTATTGGCATATTTAGAGACGACATTTTCGTCACTAAAGCTCTATTCAGTACTTCAGTAGTAGTTTTTTTTTTTTCTTTCTTTCCCTTGATTGATCGTGATTTTTTTGTCTTTTTCTGCGCTATACAGACGCCTTAGGGTGCCATTTGATTTAGGGGCATACTAAACGCAATAACTATTTTACTATTTGCAATAACATTTTTTGTAAAAAGTCTATTTTGCCCTTAGGTATTAAAAAAAAAATCGAATAAAATCTCAAACTATTTACAGGAACATTGGTGGTATTTCTAAAAATACCGCCCACAATGGGCGGTATTTTCCCAGAAAATACCGCCCAGCTAGGGTTTCAAAAATACCGCCCACAATGGGCGGTATTGCCCGAAACTTCACCCGGGAGGGAGTTTTTTCCCCAAAAAACCACCTTTATTCGAAAAAAATGTGTAGGTTATTTATATACTGTGTAATATGGATCGTACTCGTGACTATAAATCAAATGCAGTGCAGTATTTTTTTATTTTAGCTAAAGGGTAAAATAGATTTTTCACAGGGGAATGTTACTGCGAATAGTAAAACTGTTACTGCGAATAATAATTTCGTTGATTTATTTACCAGTGTGTTTTTACGAATATTGACTTTGAAAGACTTTACTAATGGTTGTGGGACATTTTAGCGCCCTGTTCTTTTGGTTTTAATTTGGTTTTAGTTTTGGTTTTAACAGTAAATTTAATATATTATAATAATTTTTCATTATTTTCAATACAATTTTTTACTATTTAGTTATACATTTTTACATTTCCAATACACTTTTTACATTTAAAATTATTTTCCAAAAACTATTTAAAAAAAGAACAGGCTTTTAGTATGAATGCCAAAATAGTACCCTTAACAATTTTCTTTGGGTCCGGTTTGTTTTCCATAGATTTGGACTTAGATTCTACATAATTGAAATATAGAACTGGAATGGCAAATCTATTTGAATTTCATTATTTGGTACAATGATAGAATTGTGTAGAAATTGAATTACAATTCTAGTTATTTTGTGTATATAAAATTAAAATTCCTTTATAATTTTAAAATATTTATATTTTATATTTATTTTGTGTTATTAATAACTAGAGATGTTCAAACCGACCAACCCGACTCAAACTGAATGGTTCGGACCAGTTTCAGTGCATGCCCCAAAAGGATGGTTTGGCCGAGTTTATGCGCGATCCAAATTGACCTGTTTTGATTTTTTCTTTCCAAAATAATAATAAAACTTTAAAATCTAGGCATGTGCATGCTCCCTACACATGCCCAGATTGAAAACCCCACCCACCCCACCCCCACCCCCACCCCCAACCGACCCCTCTTCCGGAAAGCCCAGCCCCCAACCCCACTCCCTCCGACCAGGAAAAAAAAAAAAAAAAAAAACCCTCCAACCCCTTTTTTTTTTTTGAAATTTTACTTTTCTACTTTTAAAAATTATAAATAAAATAATTTTAATTATTTAAGAAAATATAAATTGTCATTATATTTTTAAATATTTTATGGATTAACTCGTTTTACCCACATATATGTACTCAAACTTTTTCAAAATTAAATAATTATATTATAATCAATGCTATTTTTATTTATAAATATTTCTGAAATTAGTTAAAAAATAACAACTAACCAATATATATATAGTTATAATTAGTGCGCCAAAATCTGTTTAAGAGCACCCTTTTTATTTTCTTTCTCTTCATGATCAGGTCCCTAATTCCGGAGGTAGATCACAAACTGCTTTCAATCTCAACAATACGACACCATCAACCAATTCGAATGATAGCAGGGGGAATGAAACCTCCACTATGGTCGTGAGTTACCATTTACTTTTATTAATTTATACTTTCTCGATTTCATTCAAAAAATTCACTTTGCACTAATGTTTTAAGTGATAAAAAGTAGACATTATGAATAGAACCGAAGGTATTTGTGTTTGCTTTTCTTAACATCTGTAAGCAATCATACTTCTGACGTTCTAGGAGTGATCGATCTACGTTATTCATCAACCCAATTGGAATTGTGATCACAACTAATTATATGTATAGTCACTAATTTAAACTTTATTGACATGACTAGGGGTGGCAAAAAACCTAATTAACCCAAAAACCGGCCAAATTCATTGGGTTTTAACCCAATAAAACCCACCTAAAACAATAATGGGCTGGGTGTGCTTAGGCTAAATATGTAATGGGCAGGTTTAGAGTAGCCCATTGGGTACCCTAAAACCCGCCTATCATGGGTACCAAAAATATCCATCCAAAACTAACCTTAAAAGTATAAACAAAAATCCAACAACTCATATATTTTAGTCGGCCCATTTTATTTTTTTTCTTCAAACTTATTTTTCCTTTTCCTTTATTTTTCGTATCCTCCAATTACTTTGCATTTTTTCCCATTTATTCTTTTATAATATTTTTAAATTGTCCACTTATAAATACTAATTCAAAATTCGTTCAAGTTCCAAGTCGAGTTCAGACTCGGGTTTCGGGATAGGTTTGGGTTCGGCCGGTTCAGTTCGGGTCCATGGTTTTGGCTCAGTTCTGGACGAATATCTGGCCGGGTCCAGTTTCGGGCCTCGGGCCAGTTTCGGGCCCAATCCGGGCCCAAGGTTCAGGACCAGTTTTTGGCTGGGTCCAGTTTTGGGGCTCGGGCCAGTTTCGGGCCTCGCGTCGGGGTCGGGGCATGTACGGGTTTATATATATAAAAAAATTAAAAATTGTGTTTGGACAAAAAAATTACATACGATTAAATATAAAAGTATATAATATATAATATTTCAAATTTTAGAATAGATTCAAAAAATTAAAATCCGCTTAAAAAAAAAGGAATTAAAATGAAATTTAAAAACTTTGAAAAAAATTTATTAATAAACTATTAAATAAGTCTTACATTTTTGTATAATGGGTATTATGGATACCTATGGGTATCCATAGCTACCCATTCCTCATTTGAACTAAGATCATTAATTGAATGGGTAATGAGTACCCATTATCCATTAACTTATTACTCATTTAATAACCGCCCAATACTCGCCCAACTTGCCAGTTTAACACCCCTAGACTTGACTTTAGAATAGTGTCACAAAAGTTACATTGATGTTACAATGAAATAGCGACAACTTAAAATGTTGTCGCTAAATGTGACATCTAATTTAGAGAGGACATTCTTATTACTAAAGTTCTATTTAGTAATTTAGTAGTATTTTTTTTATTAATTGATCATGATTTTTTTTAAGTCTTTTTTTGTGCTATATAGATGCACTAAGGTTCCACTTGGTATAATGTTATCATTGTGTGTTTATAAATGTATTTGAAAGACGGGTTAAAACAATGCGGATTGCAAGGGTAAAAAAAAAAAGGGTCTTTGAAAGACTTTAGAAATGGTTGTGAGACATTTTCATGAATGCCAAAATGCTCTTTACAGTTTTCTTTAAGTCACTAATTAATTTTCCTCTAATACACTTTCTTTTAGCTCAAGTTTTGCGGCACTCAAGGTTTCTTGCAAAATTTCTTGGCCTATGTGCATAATTTTCATAAATTTTCTAAACTTACCCTCTAAACATCAATATGGGATAGTATTATTCTTGGATTTCTACAACCTTTTTCTTCTCTTCAGGACCCTAAGCCTGGAAGTGGATCACAACATGCTGCTTTGAACCTCAACGATACGACACCTACAACCAATACAACAGTTAGCCCGATGAATGAAATCGACACCTTGGTCGTGAGTTACCGGTTACTTTTATACATAGATGCATGTTTTTTGCTTTTTTAAGTAACATCTTTAAACAACTTTTATCCTATATTGATAACATACTATCGACGATGTTTGAAAATTCAATTTGGAGGTCAGAAGCGATCTATTCATCAATTGAATCGGAATTGTTCATTACTAATTGAAGCTTTAGTGATTACTTTTGAATATTGTGGCAAAAGTTATTGATGTTAAAATTAACAGTGACAAATTTAAATGTTGTTGTAAATGACATCTTTACGAGACGACATTTTTTACACTAAAGCTCTATTTAGTGCTTTTGCAGTTTTTTTTGTTTTTAATTGATCATGATTTTTCTTTACGTATTTTTTTCTGCTATATAGATACATGAAGGTTCCATTTGATATAATTAACCATTGTGTGTACATGAATGACTTTGAAAGACTTACATGAATGCCAAAATACGGGTTTGGATTCTCTAGTCCAAAATTTTTTTGGACTAGAGTGTCCCAACCCTAAAATTGGAAAAATTCAAGGGGGCCAGGGTTTGAGGTGGGGGTGGTGGCATCTCACCCCCCAAATTTTTCCATTTTGGGGTTAGGATACTCTAGTCCTAAATTCTTTACAATTTTCTAGCACTAAAACTTTTAGCCTGAATTTTGCGGCGGTCACGTTTTATGGCAAAATTTCTTTGCCTATGTCCATAATTTTCATAAATTGTCTCATATTGCAAACAAAATATCAATATGGCCGGATAGATTCTTTTGAAATTACTAATAGCACTGCCAATGTGTCATTAAATCCTGTTGAGAATGAACCCTTCAAAATTTAGAAAGCTAGAACAATTTTTTTCTGTTCTCTTTAGGCCCCGAATTCTGGAAGTGAATCACAAAGTGCTGCTTCGAAACTCAATGGCACGGCATCTTCAACCACAGTTAGCACAAAGAATGAAACCAGGACCTTAAACGTGAGTTATACCAGTTACTTTCATTCATATATGTTTTTTGCTTTTTTATTGATAACATACTTACCAACATTCTTGAAGATTCAATTTTGGAGGTCAGGAGCGATCTAAGTTGTTCATCAATCGAACCAGAATTGTTTGTCCATAGTTGAAAATTTAGTGATGAGTTTTGAATATATATTTTCACAAAAGTTAATAATGTTGCAACGAAACAATGACAACTTAAAATTTTGTTGCTAAATGTGACATCTTTAGAGATGACATTTTTATCACTACAGCTTCATTATTGTACTTTAGTAGTTCTCTAATTTTCTCTTAATTGATCACGATTTTTTTAATCCTTTTTTTCTTGTGTTTGTCTAGAATGACTTTGAAAGACTTTACAAATGGTTGTGCGACATTTTGGCATGAATGCTAAAATACTCTTTACAATTTTCTTCAAGGCACACAAATTAATTTTCCTGTAGTACTCTTTCCTTTTGTCCGATTTTCATGGTGCTCAAGGTTTCTGGCAAAATTTCATGGCCTATTTGCATAGTTTTGATAAATTTTATTATGTTACAAACTAAACATCAATATGGGATTTATTCTTCTGGGATTGCTACAAGCAATGCACATGAGAGGTGTGTATATGGGTACATATATAGTTGTAAGTGTCACGAAATCTTTAGAAGACTTCAATTTTATTTTATTTATTTTATTATCTTTTTTCTCTTCAGACCCCTATATCTGGAGGTGAATCACAAGGTGCTGCTTTGAACCCTAATGGTACAACACCTTCAACCAATACAACATTTAGCAAGACGAATGATACCAACGCCTTGGACGATGTGAGTTACCGGTTACTTTTATCAGTGTGTTTTTTCTTTCTTAAGATCCTTGAGCAATTTTCACAGTATATAATTCTATACTTTCGACGTTCTTGAAGATTCAATTTGAGGGCCAGAAGAGATCTTTGTTATTCACCAATCGAATCGAAATTGTTCATTACTAATTTAAACTTTTAGTCGTATATAACATTTGGATATTGTCACACAAAAGTTATTGATGTTACAATATAACAGTGGAAACTTAAAAGATGTTGCTAAATGGTATCTTCAGAGACGACATTTTTATCACTAAAGCTCTATTTAGTACTTTAATTTTTTTTATTCCTCAATAGATCATGATTTTTAAAATCTTTTTGTGCTATATATATATAGATGCATAAAAAGGTGCTATTTGATACAATTACCGTTGTGTGTTTATGAATGACTTTAAAAGACTTCACTAATGGCTGTGGGATATTTTAGCATGAATTCCAAAATACTCTTTCAAAGTATACTTTTAAGTCACAAATTAATCTTCCTCCAGTACTTTTTTTTTAGTCACCGATTAAGGTTTCTGGCAAAATTTCTCGGCCTAAGTGTCATAAAATCTGTTCAGAATTAACCCTTCAAAATTTAGAAGGCTGTTTTTTTTCTCTTCAGGCCCCCAATTCTAGAGGTGCGTCACAAATCGCTGCTTTGAACGTCAATGGCACGACACCTTCAACCAATACAACAAGTATCACGGCAAATGAAACCAGCACCTTGGTTGTGAGTTATCGTTTACTTTTATTCATATATGTTTTTTTATTGTTGAATTTTTAACATCTTTAAGGGGCCGTTTGGTTCGAATATGTCAATCGGAATAAGAATGGATTTGATTGAGGAGTCAATGGGAATGAGAATCAATGAGAATGGGAATGAATAGTTGTTGTTTGGTTCAAATCTTGGAATGGATATCAATGACATAAATGATGTTTGATTCAGTTGAATATCAGTAATGGAAATCAATCAAAATTACAAATTTACCCATATATTTCTTTAATAAAATAATTCACATTTTTCCTAAATTATTGCAAAAAGAGAGAATTGGGCCGCATTTTTCCTTCTCCTCTTTTCTTCTTCTGTTCTTCTTCTTCTGTTCTTCTTCTTCTTCTCTTTTCTTCTTCTTCTTCCTCTTCCTCTTCCTCTTCCTCTTCCTCTTCTTCTTCTTCTCTTTTCTTCTTCCTCTTCCTCTTTTTCTCTTCTTATTGTTGCAGCCCCGATGTTGACCCATATCAACAGGAACTTTCGAGCCTCTTTCATCCCACTGAGATTGCCAAGGGAATTGATGGAAGAAAAGGAACAAAATAATTGCTGGTATAGTCGAGAGAAATTAAGAAGAAATCATCCAAAAAATCCATCTTTTTCCACCACCCTTCTCGATGACATCTAGCGTTCAATCGACAAAATTGATGATGGGTAGAAGGATCATCATCAAGAAGATTTGAAGTTTTACAGAGAAAAACGCAGCGTCGATGCAGGAAAAACAGGGAAGACGGTAGAAGATGCAGAAATGGCGAGACTGAAAAGGGCTTGCTTGATTGAGAAATTGATTTTACAGAAATGGATCTCAAGGCTAAATCCAGAGCCCTGAAGATTTACGCCAATTTGAAGAAAGTGAAGAAGAAGGAAAGGGTTTTTTTGGTGAGAAAATTTTGTTTCATTCCGGTCGGGAATGAAATCTGAATACCGGGGGGGGGGGGGGGGGGGGGGGGTCGGTATTGACCCATATCAAAATATTTGGGAATGGGAATGAGATTTTCATTCCCATACCCACATACCAAACACCAATAATGGGAATCATTTCTTTCCATTCCCATTGAAGGCTCTAAATACCCCCAACCAAACGGCCCCTAAGTAATTTTCATCCTACATTGATATAATCCTTCCTTAAGTTCTTGAAGAAGACAATCTGGAGGCCGGCCCATCCTACATTGATATAATCCTTCCTTAAGTTCTTGAAGAAGACAATCTGGAGGCCGGCATCATCTATCGACTCGGAATTGTCCATCACTAGCTGAAACTTTAGTGATAACTTTTGAATATTGTCACAAAAGTTATTGATGTTACAATGCAACCTTGACAACTTAAAACGTTGTTGCTAAATGACATCTTAATTTGGAGACCACATTTTTAGTCTTAAAACCTATATTTAGTACTTTAGTAGTGTGTTTTTTTTCTCTTTCTCAATTAATCATGATTTTTTTAAAAGTCACTTTTGTGCTATGTAGATACCTTTTTAAATGTTCTTTTAAGTCACAAATTTAGAAGGCTACAGTAATTTTATTGCTTTTCTGCCTCAGGTCCCTGATTCTGGCTCTAAACCAAAGAGTACTCCTGCTTTGAGCAACGGTGAGACTACAACTACAACCAACACAACAGTTATCATGTCGAATCAAACCGCCACCTTGCCCGCCGTGAGTAAACCCTTTTCTTTTCTTTTTTAACTTTGCCCTCGAAATCTACGAAATTGTAATCCATGACTTGGGTTAGTAAAGTCCTTCCTGTTATGACTACCTCAACCTTCTCGCCTCTTACTTTTATTTATGTTTTGGGTTTTTGAATGGCATTATTTTTGGAGTCCAGAAGAGGTTCATATCTGTTACAGGTACAATTCCTTACGGAAAATTTCATTTATTTGATAATGATCCTTCATATAGCTTCAGTGGCTATAGTATTGCAATCAAGATCATTATTAAATCACAGAATGATTATGTAACGAAACAGTAGTCTCATATGTCAATTATTATAATCCATTTGTTGGAAATTTTCATTTGATTTGATTAAATTTATAGAGTTTTTTTTGTAATTAACGTACGTTTAAATATACTTTACTTGAAGGTTACCACTCCCATACCACCAGAAGGACATGAAAATGCTCAAGCTATCCCCAATACTAATAATTCTCTCGTTAATCCACCTGGGCAACCATCATCATCTAATACTGGTATAGAATTTCATGTTTCTTCTTATGGCTGTAACTTTTGTTTTTTATTATTCTTTTTTGTGTCCGTAAATAACTAAATATTACTCCATCTGTCCCAATGGAAACATATTCCCCAAGAGTCCAATGGTACAATCACTTATGAGTTACACGGTACAACTTGAAATATGACTCTTTATATGGAACAGTTGAAACGTTGCGTGACGGTGTGGTAGCACAAGAATGCAGTAATTGCCATCGCAAGTTTAAAGGGAAGGGAAGTATGACTACGGATCTCGACTTTTTGCTTAGTGATATGTGCAGCAATTGTCAACAAATTGTCAAAAATGATCCTCCAACTCCAAATATTGCTCAACGTGCTGCTCATGAAACTCGGGAAGAAGAGGTCGGATTTCTTCCAGATCTAAACCAGATTAAGGCTAATTCTCAAGAAACTCAGAGAGAAGCAGTCAATTCATGGTACATTTAAACCATATATCTTCTTATCTACTAATTTAATGCATTTTCGTACACTTTCAATTATTGCATTTTCGTACACTTTCAATACAACCTTTTACATCTGCAAATCATGCATGCACATGACTAATTACTCCAGTTTATTGACAGTTGTTGCTGCTAGCACGGCCGGTTGATCGATATTGCCCATCGGGCCCGAGTCTTCAACCCTGAGAGAAATATATATATATATATATATATATTTATATATGGTTGATTTCCAAATTCCTGAATTAATTAGACACAAAATTAAGGAGCAGATTTGTTGGAATCAAACCAAAGTGGTTATAGATTTAGGTAATTTCCTATTCTTATTATGATTGGAACATGTTAAGTGTTTTAGATTTTGAATAGGATTGTTATTTCCTATTTGTGCTTTTAAAACGCCAAATTCATCTCTATAAATAGAGCTGGCCGAATCAGTTTTGTGTGGTGTGCATAAGATAGAAAATGAGAGTGAGAACAAAAGAACAAGAGCCGCGTGTGATGGTGTGAAGCTCTATTGTTTTTATCTTTTATTTTTATTTTCTAAAGTCTGTTCTTTTTTACGGGTTTAAAAATAGTTTTGAAAACTGATTTTTGAAAAATAATTTTATCATGTAAAAAGTGTATTGAAAATGTAAAAATATATAACTGAATAGTAAAAAGTTGTATTGGAAATGATGAAAACTAATTATAATATATTAAATTTAGTGTTGAAACCAAAACCAAAATCGAAACCCAAATGTAAAGAACAGACCCTAATTGATGCGTTTGTGAACCTTTTTTTTGGTAATAGGTTTATATATATATATAACTCTTTTATTCTTCACAAAAAAAATAATGAAAAAAGTGGTGAGGGAATGTAATCTGTTGGTTTATTAAGTAAGGCTGAATGCCTTGGTTTTTTAGTTATACAAATTTGATGCGCCCGTTGAATGTTTAATAGGTTATAGAGCAAAGCTATTGCTTCGTTTTGTGTAGCTATGTTTTAATTAAATTACTTTGCTTAATTGTTGATTAGTAAAAGTTGGTTAAATTTGGAGTTCAATTTGGTCACTAGAGTTGAAAATATTTTTAATTAGTTCTTGAATTTTTTAAAAAATGGTTAGTTAAGGAATTCTAGGTTAAAAACGTACATATAACCTGTTGTGGTACTCAGTGGCGGAGCCACATTATGCTCAATTTTTTGAAAACACACTTATTATATTATAAATTATGTAAAATTTAAGAATTTTTGAGTAATTGCCCCACCAGAAATTATAAAAACTTGGGGCAAAGTTAAAATTGGCAGTAGAAAATTTAAAATTTTATTATGTCATAAAAAAAAATTTTGGCCGAAATATTTTGCCCCACTTGACCTTAGGAGCCTGGCTCCGCCACTGGTGGCACTGTAAAGATTCTCAGAATTTTAGAAAATCGACGCACGCCATGGTGTAAATCAAGAAATTTATTTGTAATGCTCAAAAGCTTCATTTTTTGACTAGCTTCTATGTATTTTCTGTTGAAATGATTATAATTTTGCTCTTGAGGTATATCTATAACTAATCTCTCTTGTATGGACTTTGTGTTCACTTTCACGGTTCATAATTAACTTTTGTCCAAACAACGTTGTATTCTCTTACATTTTATACACAGTATTAAATGGCCGGTTTGGGTTTTCATTACGGAGCGTTGGCATGTCTCAGACAATTAAAAAAAAAAGACTTCAAAAACTGAAGGAAACTTTGGATTCATATTGTTGGACGTATTAGAAGACTTGAAGTACAGAGAATTTCATAATTTAATCATCTTTTCATTCTCAAAAAGCAATACTTCCCTGTGGGGAATGACTCAGTATGGGCTAACCTAATAATTACGTTAAATTACTATGTTCGTCTTTTAGTAATTTGGTTGTTGTCCTGTTGTAATTTCTTAATTTAAGAAACTCACGTTTTCGTCTCGTAGGTTTTAAAATAGTTTTTTTTTTTATAAATGATCAATAAACTTAAATTCAAACGTCATTTGAGTAATTTCCAAATAGCACGTGAGCTTAATTGGGACAAACAAAATGATTTATCATGTGCCGCTGCTCTAAAGTTTAATTGCTTGCTATGACTAGAATTTGTAGGCCTCTGTGACATAATTATTATTACTTTTTTTGGCTACCCATGATAATATATTATGTATATGAATCTTTTGTGCTAGACAGAAATTAATAACTCATTTGTCCTTGGAGTTTGAGTCTAGGAACATTAATTTAATAACTAATTTTGAACTTAAAGACGAAAATTAGAGTTTTAGTATTTGAAAGAGCTTATTGATACAAAAGTTAAAGAATGAATGAACTCATTTTCTTGAGACTGACTGGTTACCAATGTTCTTATATTTGGCTCACCCATTGTCCCAGTTAGCTCGCGGCCCAGCAGCCAAGCCGAGCCAAGTCAATGCCCAAACCTGGATGTTGTAAAATCCGATGGTGGCTTGGTTGTTGAGGAGGTGATTCTGATGTGGTTTTGTTTCAATGTAAAAATAATAGGTACTAGGGAGGCGGAGAGAAGGCTGGGCGAGGGGGTGCCACTGCCCCGCCTTTCTCTGGGAACAAAGGGTAGTAGTATTACTACCCATCGACTCCGCTCCGCGGGCTGTGCAGCTGAAACCTAAACCCGCCTTTATTCTTCTCGAAGAAGATCGCTGAAGAAGATGAACTCCAGTTTTTCTTTTCTAATTTTTTTTTTGTTGCCCCCTTAGTAAAACTAAGGGGGGAAAATACAAAAAAAAAAAAAAAAAAACATTAAGTGCCTAACGGAAAATTGGATTGCAAATTAATCCCTCCTCATTTTGAACCTACAGCTAGCCGTCAGCCAATGATTCAATTTCCCCCAACTCTGCAACTCATGACCTAACATTTCCTTGATTCTTTCCTCTCTTCTCTTTGCTTGCCCGTTCGAAACAGAGCAGCAGCAGCCAAGGCTCAGCGGCTGCATTTCGGCTCCGTGAACAACCACTGCGCACCGCCTGCGGCGTCCACTGCAATCTGCAGCCGTGCATCTTTCTCCGGTTCTCCCTCCCTTTGACCTTTATGGCTTGTATTTTTGTAAGTTTTATTTTTTTAATTTTAATTTTTGTGTAGTTTTCAATTGTTAGTAGTTTAATTTTATAATTTATTATATATGTGATGAATAATTATATATTATAGCAATGTTGTTTTAAATTTTAGAATTTTTATTAATTTAGAATTTAATATTCATATATAGAATTGTGATTATCAATTTGACATTATGTGTTTATTATTGATTAATTAATTTTGAATATGTAATTATTAAATAATTTGTGTCCAGATTGAAAATGAAGTAATTTTGCAACATTATCAAGCTATTAGGGAACGCAGAGCACAATTATCTCGTATTACTGATGCGTCCGGTTGTGGTGGTTTAGGCTTCAAGAATTAGTTGTTTTACTAGTATTTCCTTGTTTTTAAATTTCTCATTAAGGTTTTTTTTTTTTTGGACATATACTGTTATGTTTATTTTGATACTTTACTGGTATGTATTTTATTTGACGACACGCGAAAAGATTTCATATTACGCTCGCCCCTCCAAGAATTTAGTTCTGCGTTCACCGCTGCTAGGGAGTATTTTTTTTTAATTTGCATTGTTTGAAGATATATGCATGGTGATGTTTCGATATTTTGAAGAGCACCGCATGTGATGGTTGGTGTGAGAGCGGCGGTCTTGTTTGTAGGGTAAGCAAAATCATTCAAAAACCGTTCGAACTGTTGATCCAATCAGAAATTCACATAAATATCTAAAATTAATTTTTTTATTTTAAAAAGGCAAATGACAATTACCCCTTATGTTATACCTTGTGTGATAGTTACCTCTTTGTGTTTCTAAAATGTCTTGTTACCATCTTTTTTTTTTTGGAATACTCTGTCATTGGATAAAAATTTAAAAACTAACAGTATGTGACATACACTCTCCTAAAACTGAGAATGGGCTTAAAAAATTTAATGACTTTATATTTTTATTCCCAAATTAACCCCACATGTATATCCTTCAACATAAAATTCCCATCTTTCTCCTCTCCCAACCGGGCCGCCACCACCATCTACCTCAGCCCCATACGCAGCACGGCATCAGTAGGATACTGATTTATCCGTAGCTCATCATCTCTCATGGAGATGCAAAAGCATTAATCAATCAAATGCTTAAAATTTTCTTATCAAACACAAGTATATAAATGAATTTCATTTGGAGAATGTTGAGGAAGAAGTCCAGTGGAAATTCTACAAACATTACGCTTGGAAAAATTCTCCGAATATCAACAACCCAAACAATTTTTTACAGCATCAAAAATCAGAGGAGAAAAAAGAAGAGCAGCAATATTATGATTTAAAAAAAAAAAAAATTCAGTAGAATCAAAAACCCAAAACATCAACAACCGAACAAAAAACTTTCAGCAAAACAAAAGATGTGAGTAGAAAGATCTCCTCATTAGAGGGAAAAGAGTTGGGAGATAAATTAAGGATAATGAACCAAAGTTTTATTTTCCAACTATTTGGCTTTGGGTTTACAGAACCTATCTCAAACTTCCATGGATAAAGATTACGATGGAGATGCACGTAGGTTTACAAGCAATGACCAAAGCGAGCTTTACAAGCTGTTGCCAGTGAGGGTGTGGTTAATTTTTGTTCAATGGGGACTGTTTGAAACTTTTTGTGATTTCATACTTAAAGACTTTGTAGAATTTTATGAGGTTAATTTTGGTATTTTGTAAATTTTTACATAATTCTATTAGTTTTCTGATTTTTCATCCAATGACAGTTTAGCCCAAAACAGTAAGGGGGTAAAAGGATATTTTAAAAATATAAAGGGATAACTGTCACACAAGCTATAACACAAGGGGGTAACTGTCATGTCAAAAAAAAATAAAACAAAGAGAACCACGGATTTTGGATCAAAATACGGTTTCGAATAAAAACCCGATCAAAACCGATCCAAAACTGCACCCTCGGATTAAAATCCAAAACCGATCCGAAGCTTCGGATTCAGATCGGTTTTTCCTTTTACTCACCCCTATTCGTATGTTGACGGCGGCTACGGAGGTGGAGTCATTGACGACGGTTGGTAGGTGCGGCAGAGGTAGTATTGGTAGGTATATGGCGGCAATAGAGATGGAGTCGTTGACGCCAGTGGGTAGGTGCTGGTGTTGACGATGGTGTCGAGAGAAGATCGAAGATGGTAAATACTAAATGGAGGGAATGATATTTTATTTGACTTGGAAAAGAAATATCACTTGGGAACGTAGAAGATAAAGTTTTATCTGACCCACCAACTGCATACGCATACGGTGCATTAACCCGGGCAAACTCATCCCACGTCAGCACTATTAAATATTCCAACTCATTTTGTTTTTAATTAATTGAATTATATATGTGTCAGTTGCTCTTAAAAAAAGTGTACCAATTGAGATAAACCCAAGGTACTTCTTGAATTTCCAAAAAGATTATAAGAAACAAAGATGTATCGGGCTTAGTTTTTGCACTTTATGTGGATGCACTAGTTTTCAGCGACGGTACAAGGCTAGGGCAAGTGAGTGTAGCCACTCCGCCTAATTCCCAGAGGTGAGGATAGTAACCCTTACTGCTTCGCAAGTAGCCTAATTCCTGCCTTCTGATGAAGACCGGCACGACTATCCATTTTTTCAAAATTATTTTTAAAGTTTTATAAACTCTTAAAGTAAAACAACGTCGTTTCAGTTAAGAATTATATAAAAAGAAGAAAAAGAAAAAGGCCCGTTTATTTAGGGCCCTTTGGGCCCTTCTTCTCCTTTTATCATCAGACAAACAGGTTGTAACTTGTAATTTAGCAACAACACTATTCTATCCCAAGCCCATTTTTCCTTTATTTTTCTTCAACATTTGTGATGTTTAAATTTTTTTGTGTGTGTATATATATATATATATATATATATATTTAAAAAACTTCTTCTGTATGTCTTTTATAAGACTCACTACTACAAAAAGGGATTTTAATTGCGGTTTTTAAGGGCTTTTAACGGCGGTTATTGGCCTTTTTGAACCGCTATCTATCTGGCAGCCGTTATAAGTTAGCGGACTTTCTACGGCGGGTCGAACCGCCGTAGAAAGTGTACCCTTTCTACTGCGGTTCAACCTTGAACCGCCGTAGAAAGGGTACTCTTTCTAACGCATTAAAAGCATTAAAAACCTGCTCCTAAAACCTGTTGTAAAGCAAAACCTGCTATTAAAACTTGAAATTTAATACAAATATCACCAATATACAAATTGAAATCGCTTTTATAATACAGGGCATAATATCACCAAATATCACCAATGTACAACTATAATATGAACAAGTTTAATTAGTGTTCTTCAACTACGGCTGATGCTCCAAAATATAACTAGCGCATAATTTTCGCACTGCATCTATATCCACATTGCTTAATGGAGTACGGTCGAGCTTGAAGTGCTGCAACAGAGTTTTTGAAATTAAAACATATCCGAGTAGCAAAATGAAATACGTAGTTAAGTTATGAGAAATATATATTTACCTTTTCAAGTGCCAATGTGGATGATTTCATTGCTATTTGGTACATGTAGTGCATTACATAGTACCCACACTCCCAATTGCTCGTTTGCTTTTTATGCTAATGAATTAATATATACGAGTTAGAAGATCATACAATTAATTGTATACAACACAACGTTGAGTAAAAATTTAATATTCATAACTTCACTCATATTAATCTAATTAATTAAATAACTAGGACTCACTAATTTCTACTGATCGAAAAGGCAATTGCATGCATATATTAACTAACCTACAGTACTAGACTCACGGATTGCATGCATAAATCAAATACCTGAATAAATAACTTGACTAACTAATAATTTTCTTAACTAACACTACTAACTTAGGCTACTAGACTCACGGATTTAATTAAAACAACTAACACTACTAATTGCTTACGCTACTAGACTCACGGATTTAATTAAAAAATTTAATAAGAACCAATTTTACCTTAACTACTATCCACGAAGGTTGCATATGCACATTTCTGGGCAATCCTAAGAAAGCTTGATAGTTAAACATCACACTATAAAAATGAAAGCGAAACGAAAATAATTAGCAATATATGGATATATAGGCATTCTAACAGTTGTTAATATATATAACTCACTCGTCTATAAGCACCACCGCCTCCTCTTTCTGTGGATTTTGTAAAGAATCAAACCAGTAGACAACCTTTTCTACTGGTCTAATGGCTATTAGCATCCAATGTTCACTGCAAACAAAAAATTTAATGACGTCAGATCTTTATATCAGTGTTTCTTAAATATTAGAGAAGCGCTTACAGTGTCACTTACCCCTGAAGATAAGGCACCAGATACATTTCTTTATTCCTATCCTTCAAGTTTCGCGCAATGTAGTTTACCCTAGCTTCAAGTGTATTTCCTATGGGTGTGACATGATCAGCCGAGAGGAAACCTATCCCCTTTCTCCCATTCCTTTCACCTAACTCATGTAAAGCTCTAAAGAATTTACAAAAAGGGCTTCATTGGTTAGTCTAGGAACATGGAATGCATACTATATATAACAATAATCAGAAATAGGTTATAAAATTAAGTGGAAACTCACTGGGTGAATAACTGCATCAAACTGTTTGAGACCTGGCTTTCTCTGGTCAATAACTCTACGAGATCCCCTCGATCCATCGCATTAGGCAGGTCCAAACCAATGACTTCTCTTGTCATTTGAAAGAAGAAGCCATTGAAGTCCGAATCATTCTCCATTCGGAGTTGTAACTCTTGCAATGGATCAGATGTCGATGAGGATGACATCTCAGTCGGAACCGTCGCCAAAGGAGATGTCTTGCCATCCACAGAATTCATCCCGCCTTTTTTCTTTTGGGCACGTTTATCCACCTAACATCATTTGAAATAACATTAAATATACAAAACGGTATTAAGTAATTCACAAATAAATGAAAGAATATACCTTTGTTACCGGAGCCGGCTGAATAATTTCAATCAACTCTATAGGCCATTCCACGAAAAAGGACTTGGCCATTCCCACTGTTGCAGCCTCTTCCTCAGGAAATGGTAGCGGGGCAAAGTCATCATAGCAAATTTTAATTGTGACCCTCGCGCAACCTTTCCTAACCTTGCGCCCGTGGTGCTTGCTTTGCTTATAAATATTTCCCTTTGCCACAAGCTTACGCCGCTTTTGCGAATCCTCAGAGATGAACAGATGGCATTCACACCCATCCTAAGATAATAGGCAAGCAAATGAACATTAATCAACTATTAAGTCTAAATTAACAAAGCACTGTAATAATGAAAAAAAAAATTGAAGAAGAAAGTTGCCGTCTAAACAAGTATTCACGTGAAACCAATCCAAGGAATTATTCAAAGCCTGAAACATCTTCTATACATCAAGATATATCTTAGGGTTATGAGTTTCAAGCCTCCTAAAATACCGTTTTAGAATTCTTAAAGATGAAGCTTCTAAAAATCCAAAATCTGCCACATTTTGATTTTTCAGCTATAATTTCCTACAGAAAAATCTAAAAATTATGAAACCAGTTGGAAATGAAACTAGACTCCTAGGGGAGTTCATATTGATCTTACTCATGATTAGATATGGTCGGAGTTGGGATTTATGAGCAAATCTTTCGGACTGTTCTGTTTATGAGTGTGTCATATGCATGCACTGAATTTAATTTAGTTTTAAAAATACCACGTGTATTCTATGAAAATATACATATTAATTTTATTTACCTTGTATTCGCCTAAAGCACCCCCGTTAGAGGCTTTGATCGGGTCCGTAGGTGCAACATGTAGCATCTCGAACTCGGGAAAACTTGTAGGGATCAGAGGAGAAACAGGGCTCACAGGGTAAACAGGGACCGCTCCGGAGGTCTCTAGGTGCAAGCTCTCATCTTTGGCATTATTGATGATGGTGGCTTTTAATGTATCATAGTCGGTTCCCATCTTACCACATATAAACCCAACCATCATCTTCAGATGTGTCTGACATTCATCGAGTTGGGCAGTGGTTTTCTAAAGCTGTCGCTTAGTTAAATCAAGTTCATCTTTAAGCGACGGCTTTGTTTTCTGTGGGAAAACCTCTGTGATACGTGCCCTGGTAGAATGGCCGCGATAACGACCGGGGTGATCGGGCTTTCCCGTTGCAATGATAAGAATGTCATTCCTACCCTCTGCAACGGTCTCCCCTTGGGACTCGCGGGAACATAGATTTTCCTACACATTTTGCCAAATATAGTAAATGTAAATAGATCAATTAAATATAAATAAATACACATGTACACAGATTAATCATTTATGTATATAAATTTTAAATATAACATTGATAACCATAATTATAAAATATAAATAAATACACATATGTACAAATTAATTATTTTTTTACTTTACAGTGATAACTAGATAATTATAATTGCGATATAAACATTTAATGACAACCAAATTATTAATTAGCATTTCATCATAGATATCTAGTAATAAATAATCAATTATAATAAAAAAATATATACACAGAGACTTTAAATATTAAAAGAACTGAAACATAAGAAAATATATGGTGCAAAACTTACAATTTCCATCATACACGCCCAGCCTCTGGCGTGAAGTATTCCCCTTTTTTGTTGGTGTGGGCCTGTCTCCAAAGTAGATGACGGCCTGGCTGTGAATAATAATCTTCGCCTTCTTCTTCGGACTGACCCTCCTCTGAAGGCTTTTTCCCGGATGCCCTCACCGCCTCGTCATGCAACTGCTTCTTCAGCAGTCGGTAGCCACCGCGAGATAAATTATGGTAGAAAGCATTTAAAGTGGCATTCTTTTGCGCTTTTCCACGAATTGCTAGAGATAAATATAATGAAAAATTATTATCCCTAAACTGAGCAATTTCAAATATCCAAAAAGAATAAGGAAATCAATTTTAAAAAATATACCTGCCATTCGTCTGTCTCGCGGCTAGCCTTGAACTTAATCCATGTCTCCCTAGGGAGATATTTATATTCCAAGCATGGGTCCTGACCCTTCAAGGCACCATGTACACATCTCCCTAAATAGGATTTCCAATCTTTCCATCGTTTACCGGCATAAGAAATCCACTTTGTTTCGAGTTCTTCGGTTGACTCGAAGACAAGTAATGCCTACAGTGAAAATTAGGAGTAATTAAAAATTTAGTGAGGAATTTGAGTTCATTTGTATGGAAGAAGAAACAAACAATGCATTATAATTAAAGAAAATACCCGTATTTCCATCCACACTCTCTTCTTGATTTCCTCGGGAACTTTGGGCCATGATTCATATTCCACTATGTCCACTTTGCTCCGGGCCGTATATGCCACAAAGGTAATCCACTTTGCATGAGACTCTTTAGGCTCGAGCTCGGAATCAAAAGAAATGTTAAGAGTTTTCCCCCTCGTTCGCATTTCCAATAGATCATTGCAATTTGTGGGCCCTCTACCTCTACTACATGTAGTGGAAGAACCATCTCCATTGCCATTACCCTCATCACTATGCTCCGTATTGCTTTTTCTTTTTCGGGCCATTGAAAGTACCTTAAACTTCATGTACATAGAAAGAGAATTCAATATAACATATATGCAATTAAAGAAAAGCTTTAATGTCAAATACAAGAATGCTTGTAATGTTGAAAAAAAAGGCAATGTACATTCTCAAAATTCACTCCTAAAAATACACATATACCATTATCCAAATGAAACCAAATGAGGGCCAAAAAAAAGTGGACTTATAAAGGGTACCATTGCTAAAGTACTTCACATTTCACAACCAACAACTAATGAGAACAATCATTAATTTCCCCTAAAGGAATAAAACCAAAATTTAGTGAGGAAAGTCAAAGCTTCAAGGGTTAGTACTTCACTCCTAAAAAATACTCTTCTTCCCTAAATGTACTTAGTGCTTGTGCAATAAAAAATGCTTCACATTCATGCAAAGATTTCTTCACTTTCAACATATATGGGGCTTTGAAGACATTGAAACAAGGGATCCCTAAAGAAAGAACCCTATGAAGATTAAATTTCACAAAGTGGAATCAACAACAAAGCATTTTCCTTATTATCACTAAAGGAGGAACACTAAATCGAATAAGAACCGAAATCAAACACCAATGTGCTAAAATTAATCAAGCAAAACCGAAATAAACATTTGAGTTTCTCATATTCATACACTAAACCCGAATTTCAAAGGGTACCTAATGGAACATTAATCAAAACCCTATGTTCTCAGCTTATGTAGGACAAAACACTCAATTCAACAACCAAACCAATGCAACAAACAATCAATAAATCCAAAAGCATTCCAATCATTCATCACAAGGATTAAAACCGAAATCAACCATAAATATCAACCCAAAAAATCCTAGTGCAATGGGAAGCATTTACAAAATGTAAGGTTAAATACACAAAAGTTTTAAAATGAAAGCATAGAAGGTGGAACCTTTTGGGTGAACTCCTACAACCAAGCTTTAAGTTTATATAGGAGGGTGGAAATGGAGAGCCGACCAATCGGCCTTGCGTGATCCAGCCGAACAATCGGTGAAGCTTGGGCAGCCGACGGGTTGATCGGAAGGTGGAGGAGCTCGCTGGAGAGAAGGTTCGGGAAACAGGGGAAATGAAGGGGAAAAAATGGGAGAAGAGGGGAAGAGAATGAGGGAGGAAAGGAAAAAAGTAGAAATTTGAATTTTAATTAATAACCGGGTCGTCGGTTCAACGGCGGTTCAACCGCGAACCGCCGTTGAACCAACAATCAACTGCGGTTCAACCGCGAACCGCAGTTGAAAGTGTACTTTCAACTGCGGTTCAAGGTTGAACCGCCGTTGAAAGTCCCCACTTTTTCTCGGTTTAAATAGAGGAAAAAATTAGAGCCAATTCCCGCGCGGGCATATTTTAATATTAATTTTTTTTTTCCATTTTCAAAAAACTAAGCCCACAATTTTGCAAATATAATAATGCATACCCTGATTTTGTATATTTATTAATTATGTACACAATCTCGACTTTTATGAACCATTTCATAATTAAATTTCAAATTTTCCATTGAACCATATATTTGCATTTAAATTTCCCGTGCTACTACACGTACAATAATTATAGGTCAAAGATAAAAATTAATAATTTTCGTAAATTTACATGTAAGAGACGATAAAGTAATAAGCTTCATTATGTTCCCTAAAATTCCTACTTTTTCGACTTGGCGAACGGGATAAAAAAATCAAATCCACAAATGCATTAGGTACGTATAGTAATATAAAAATTAATTAATATTAGTTAAGTGGCCTAAAAAAAATTAAATAGTTACTGGATTAATTTCATTACCTTACATACATATATATATATAAACATATATATATATATATAAACATCTTCCTCTTTTCTCCTTTCCCCTCTTGCACATCATCCAACTCTCTCCTCTCTGCTCTCGATCTCTTGTAAATTTCCACTACATAAATAAAATGTTTTCATTCGAAGAATTGAAGACTTGAAGACAACTTTTATAATTAAGTCTTATATATATATATATATAACGTATTTTGAAAAAAAAAATGGAGGTTTACGTGAAAACTCTGACGGGGAAGACCATCATCCTCGAGGTCGAATCCTGCGACCCAATTCAGAATGTCAAGGCGAAAATCCAGGAAAAGGGTGGCGCTTCACTATCTATTTCAATCTTAAGCGTCACCGCGATTAATTTATGAAAATTGGGAAAAAAAACTTAATAGAGAGTAGGGTTTAGGGTTTAGAAAATGATATGAAAATAGAAAATGCGTACGTAGCGCGGGAATTGGCTCCAAAACCTACTTTTCTACAGCGGTTCAACCAAGAACTGCCGTAGAAAATACTTTCTACGGCGGTTCAAACACGCCGTAGAAAGCAAACTTTCTACGGCGGTTCAAACATGAACCGCCGTAGAAAAATAGTTTTTGGAGCCAATTCCCGCGCTACGTACGCATGAATTTCTATTTTTGTACCAAATTTAAAATACATTATATATATATATAAGAATTAATTATAAAAGTTGTCTTAAAGTATTCAATTCTTCAAATGAAAACATTTTATTTATGTAGTGGAAATTTACAAGAGATCGAGAGGAGAGAGTTGGATGATGTGCATCAAGAGGGGAAAGGAGAAAAAAGCGAAAGATGTATATATATAATATATATATATATATATATGTTTATACATATATATATATATGTTCATATATGTATATAAGGTAATGAAATCCAGTAACTATTTAATTTTTTTTTGGCCACTTAACAAATATTAATTAATTTTATATTACTATACGTACCTAATGCATTTGTGGATTTGATTATTTTATCCCGTTCGCCCAAGTCGAAAAGTAGAAATTTTAGGGAACATAATGAAGCTTATTACTTTATCGTCTCTTACATGTAAATTTACGAAATGTATTAAGTTTTATATTTCACCTATAATTATTGTACGTGTAGTAGCACAGGAAATTTAAATGAAAATATATGGTTCAATGGAAAATTTGAAATATAATTATGTAATGGTTCATAAAAGTCGAGATTGTGTACATAATTAATAAATATACAAAATCAGGGTATGTATTATTATATTTACAAAATTGTGGGCTTAGTTTTTTGAAAATGGAACTAAAAAAATTAATATTAAAATATGCCCCCGCGGGAATTGGCGCCAATTTTTTGCGAGGAAGAATCCACTGCGGTTCACTCGTGAACCGCAGTGGAAAGTTGGTTCAACGGCGGTTCAAGGTTGAACCGCCGTTGAACCGACGACCCGGTCGAAGTTCAAATCAAATTTGAACTTAGACAGTTTCCTTTCATTTTCCCTATGTCTCTTTCCCTTCTTCTCCCCTTTTTTCCCCTGTTTCCCTCTCCCTTCAACCACGGCTGTTCGGTCCATTCTCCTCCTCTCCCTTCGCCGGCGCAAGCGAGGCACCTTCTAGTTTTTTCAAGTTCATATAAAATATATTTTCAATAATCAATTTGCAAAATAAGAAAGCATTATTAATCAAAAAATGAATAATTAATTCATTTATCGGTCAATACCCAACCTCGCTAAATGAATTTCTTGAACACGAGGCACCGACAAGTAATTTATGAAGAGTTAAATATAAAATCAAAAAAAAAATGAACTACGTATAGCTTCCCCTATAAATTTGACCAAAAGCACTACTTCTTGAAAAAAAAAAAATAATACATGAAACATTTATTCATAAATGAAAAACAAGGAAATCAATTTGCCGAAAAATTTGACAAAGTCTCCCCTATAAATGTAACATACTCCCTGTCAAGGATATGCACATACTTAAATACTTCACTAAAATTCCAACTATTTCGAATAATACGGAATTCAGATTCAAATCAATTCAGACAAAATCTCCCCTGCTTGTTTTTGACCAAAACACAAGTGCATCATAACATCAACACAGAAGCTTCACACAATTTCCAACAATAACATATTCATTTACAAACAGTTCCGCATATGAAGTCCCTTGAAATTTAGTCCCTTGATTGCGCGGCTTCATCCGAGTTGTGACCTGTTTCAATCCCACAGTACAAGGATAAAAATAAATGGTGTTATAAATTTATGTCCACCTCTTTTCATTAAAATCAAAGAAACATATACAAATACACACACACAACATACACACCCACAGAAAAAAAATTAATAAAAACAAACAATATACCTGAAAATGATTTTTAACTTATTCTCTTTCTCTTGTGGGACACTTGCTCCTCGAACCATAATCCTTCGCTGTGGTCATCACGAAGTATGTATTTATCAAGTTCCCTATCTTCCTCATCTGCTCTCGATTCAGGTAACCCACTAGAGAAAGGGCCAGACCATAAAGCCCTTCTTCTGTATCAATCCCTTCCACTCCGTGATGTTGTTTACCATGAAGAACAACAGACCAATGTTCGTCGCAAGGATCGGTGATATAAAAAACTTGTTTCGCCTGCGATGCAAGTATAAATGGTTCCCCCTTGAAACCCTCCCGATTAAGGTTCACCAAGGTAAAACCCAATGGATCATCAGTTCGAACCCCACTATTGTTATCAACCCATTTGCAGCGAAATACAGCTACTTTGAAACAAACATAGTCAAGCTCCCAAATATCTTCGATCACCCCGTAATAAGCCATGCTTGCATACAATGGATTTTTATCCTTCCTGCTAGAAACATGTAAAGCCTCTGAGATTAATGTAACACCACTGTTTTGTGCCGTACTCTTCTCATCTTGTCTCTTAGTAGCAAATGAATATCCATTTATGTCATAGCATGAAAATGCTCGTACCGCAGGGCTGGGCCTAAACGCCAACCATTTCAATGTCTCCGAAACGTCTTTGCCCAGGACAGCATTACCAAACCAGTAGACAAATGTCCGAATATGTTCATTGAGCACACGTTGATCCGTCCAAGTAGGATAAGACGTTCTTATTGAACGGATATGGTCTGTCACATAGGGCGCAACTTCTTCAGAATTGCGCAGAATGTAGAGATGCGCCTCCATCAATTCAACATTAGACGGCAAAAACATTTTTCCTCCCCTTGTGCCTATACCTGTAATCCTCCCATCGTGCCGATTCTTAGATATTCCAATGGATGCGGTCTCGGCCAAGTATTCAGTGCAAAACTCAATTACCTCCTCAGCTATATAACCTTCAACAATACTAGCATCAGGGCGACAACGATTCTTAACATACCCCTTAAATACTTTCATATATCGCTCGAATGGGTACATCCATCTCAAATGAACAGGCCCGCAGATTTTTATCTCTCTAACCAAATGAATCACCAAATGCACCATAATATCAAAGAAGGCAGGTGGAAAATACATTTCTAATTGACAAAGGACAACAGTTATTTCATCTTGTAACTGATCAAGTCTTTCGCGCGCGATAACCTTGCTACATATAGCATTGAAGAAGAAACAAAGTCTTGTTATACTGGACTTAACATGCTTGGGCAATATCGAGCGAATAGCTACAGGCAACAATTGTTGCATTAAGGCATGGCAATCATGAGACTTCAAACCAACCAGTTTTAAATCTTTCATGGAAACAAGTCTGCTTACATTTGAAGAATATCCGGATGGAACTTTGATGCTACGCAAACTTGAACACAGTTGTTTTTTCTCTTTTCTGGACGAAGTGTGACAGGCAGGGGGTAGATATGTGCGTTGTCCTCGAGCTACCGGTGCTAAATTTGCTCTTATGTTCATATCAACCATATCAAGTCTTGCGTTATAACCATCCTTAGTTTTACCAGGGATGTTCAAGAGCGTACCTACAGGCTTTCGCAACTATTTTTCTCAATATGCATAACATCGAGACAATGTCTGACATCCAAGTTCTCCCAGTATGGAAGTTCAAAAAATATGGATTTTTTCTTCCAACAACCTGTATCATTATTGCTAGACTCCGAAGTTTTACCAAACTCCACATCAATGTTCGTCACACGAGCTTTCACCTCTGGCCCGCTCAAGGGTTCTGGAGCTTTTCTGAACTCTTGGAATCCATTGAATGCTCTTTTCATACGGCGATACAGATGAGCCTCGGGAAGAAATCTGCGATGCCCAAGGTATACTATCTTCCTCCCATGTACAAGCTGACAAAAATCTGTACTCTGCTCACATATTGGACATGCTTTATGCCCTTTAACAAAGTACCCAGACAAGTTTCCATAAGCAGGAAAATCATTAATGGTACAGAACAACATGGCACGTAATGTGAACATTTCTTCACGGTAGGCATCAAACACAGGTGCGCCTTCATCCCATAACTTTTTCAAGTCTTCAATAAGAGGAGCAAGATACACATCGATGTCATTTCCTGGTTGCCATGGGCCTGAAATCATTAGAGACATAAGTATGTACTTGCGCTTCATACACAAGTAAGGCGGCAAATTGTAAATAACCAACATCACCGGCCATGAGCTATGTGTGCTACACAGACTGCCAAACGGGTTCATCCATCAGTACACAGACCAAGCCTCAAATTTCTGGCTTCTCCCCCAAAAGAAGGATACATTGAATGAATCTTTTTCCACTGATCTGAGTCTGATGTATGCATTATCACCTTGTCATCATCACTGGGAATACACCGATCTGAATGCCATGTCATTAGTTTTGCATCTTTTTCATTGGCGAACAACCGTTTAAATCTCGGTATTATAGGAAGATACCACAGAACCTTAGCCGGCGACCCCTTCTTTTGCGCATCAGAACTGTCTTCAACCTCATCACACAGCTGCTTGTTTTTGTATCGTGGAGTTTTACACTTAGGACAAAGCAATAAATCCTTATACTCATTCCTGTAGAGGACGCAATCATTTGGGGAAGCGTGGATCTTCTTATACTCCATACCCATTGGACACAATATTTTTTTCACCTCGTAAATTCGATCTGGAAGTTCATTATCTTCTGGGAGCATATCTTTCAATACCCTCAATAAGGCTGTAAAACTAGTATTTGACCACCCATTTGCCGCTTTCAAATTAAACAACTTCAAAACACTAGACAATCGGGTATATTTAGTGCAACCCTTGTATAGAGGCTTCTCATTGTCACCCAAAATGGAAGCAAGAACTTCCGGTTTATCAGCAAAATCCTCGGCCACATCCTCAATCATGGCATCTAATCGATCTCTAGTAATCGCATCATCTCCTTTTGCATGAGATTTTCTTTGCTCAGGTAAACCATCAATACTTTCACCATGCCAAATCCACAGTTTATAAGAAGGATCAAATCCGTGCCGATATAAATGGAATCTTATTGTATCTGAGCTATCAAACCGCGCACCATTTTTACAAGCTTTGCACGGACAATGGACATACTTTGTATTCTTATAAGCGAATTGAATGAAATTCTCAACTTCTCTCGCATAAGAATCGGAGGTCCGATCACCACACAACAAGATATTTCGATCCATGTGTAACTAACACCTTGAAATAATTAAAAATACCAAATAATAATTCAACAAACAATGTACAAAGTATTAAGTTGCATGCTTGTCTTAGCACATGTCATAATACTTATGTTACTCATATAATCAAAACTACTATAATACCTCAATGAAAAAAATAATGCATAAACAACACATGCGCAATAGACATAATCAAATGAAGAAGAAACTCTAAGTTTTTCATTTATGCATTTCGTCAAACACATGAAACGCATAAAAAAATAATACACATCCTAAGTAGTGCTAATTATATGAACATCATCTATTAAAAATCAAACACTATAAATCAAATCAGATCACCAAGAAACTACATAGTATAACTAAATAGGGTTCCACAATACTAAGGTTCACCATATACATGGAATATATGCAACTTTAATTTTCAGCCATCTACCATAAATAAAAATAAATTCTATAGGATGACATATCTAAAGTACAAGCATAAGCAATTACTGAGAAATTTCAGAAGTTTCTAACCTTTAGGTGGTAAATTTTAGCTCCAAATGACGATTCTTTACGTTCAACGTGCAAAACCGTAGTAGAAATTTGGAGAAGAACACTTTCGGCCGCGATATGGAAATACACGTTGTTATTTAGGTTTTAATACGTCAATACAACGGCGGAGAAAATTAAACCGCCGTAGAAAGGGACTTCTACGGCGGTTTTAAAATAAACCGCCGTAGAAAGGGACTTTCTACGGCGGTTGGGACCAACCGCCGTAGAAAGTGGACTTTCTACGGCGGTTGCCTTCCAACCGCCGTAGAAAGCCCCCTTTCTACGGCGGTTTGGGACTAGAAAGTCCGTTTCTACGGCGGTTCATTTTTAGACCGCCGTAGAAAGTCCGTATTTCTTTTATTACTGCGGTTTTCTATTTTTCGCTGTTAATTCGCAGCCGTTAAAGCTCCATTTTGTAGTAGTGACTGTTACTTATTACTCCCTTTGTTTTATATGTAAAAGTTATTATAAAATCAATGTACAATACCTCAAATAACTAATTTGATATTATTTTATTTATATCCTTATAAAATATGGGCTAATTGTGGACCACACATAACTATATTAGTAAGGCTAGGAGAAGTAAACTTTTTGAATGTTGACTCTTTTATTGGAACAAAAAATATTTTTCAAAATGGACTCTTACTAACTATTTTGTGATAAAATATATATTAATATTTTAATTTTGATTAATTTTTTATATATGTGTTCTTTATGAATAAATATTTAAACTACTAGTAATTTTCACTCCCTTTAAATTTTCTTTTGGCATCACGGCTGCCAAGTATATGTATTTAACAGCATCCTAAATATGTACATTCCAAAGTGTAATATTTGCTAATCCCCTAATTGAACTACAGAAAATTCCCAAGGGTTGATTTTGACTGAAGGCGAAGAAGATTCCTCTGTAATCATAATTAATTAATATTAGGTTGTGAACTTGGGATGATGACTTTTCTGATTCAAAAGTGATAAATATAATAGCAACCTTTCTTATTTTTATTTTTTACAAAAATTAATTACTCACTCTGTTCCACAATAAGAATTCATTTTTAACATTTATTTGTGTTTCAATAAAAGTGTATATTTCAAAAATTTCTCTTTATATGCTTATTAATATAATAATAATTTGTCCATAATTAACTCACACTTAAATGGTAAGGATAATAATGAAATAAATAGTGACAAATTAACTATTTTAGGTGTCATACTTGAAATCCATAATAAGTTGTATAGTTTCAATTTGGTTGATATTCGATCTCCTCGCCACATTTGTGTCTGAAGAAGTTTCCAATCCGCCGCCTCCGCAATGGCCCCTTCAATACTAATTGTTGGTGTCGGGTCATGAGTCGCTTCTGCCGTTACCGTTCATTCCCCGGCCATCCCCATTGCCATGAAAGTGCTTTTGGCAGTTAAGGTTATTTCGTTCTCAGTTGCCATTTGCTTTGTCATGAAATATCTTATCGTAATTAAAAGATCCAAAGAGCGGAAAATTAGTCCATGAACTCCACATATAATATCAGTAGGACCCTTTGGGTTTCTTCTCAGAAATTTTCCTTTGCTCATTGACTTCCATTATGGGAAAAGAAGTCCTAAACATCAACGAATACCAATGTTGTAAAACTCAAACCGGACAATTAATCGGCAAAGGCCAAGGGCCGAGTCATTAGAAATCGGCTCCGGATGACGATATGAATAAGTTTAAAATGTATTTTCTTTTTGAAAAAAATATTTGTACGAGTATACAACTATATATAAAATATATGTGCTATTACAATTTAAAAATGTGACTAAATTGAAAACTATTACGTACGTGTGATTGAGATTTCAATCGTCATAATAACTAAATCTATGAAAGTGATTAGTGCATCATATAAAATATATTTTTATAAAAAGTTTGGGTTAAAAAATTAATAATCTTGAAAACTTTTTATAAGTAACAAACTTTCATGAATTTTCCATTCGATTTGTAGCCAAATTCGTGTAGATCGATGAAGGTTTTTTCTTATTTATTCCAATCCGGTGGAATAATTAAACAAAAATGTATTTATATTCAATTATATGTATAATAATTACATGCATGTTCATTTCATCTGAGGGCAGCAAGCAGCCTGAAGATATTATTGTAGTATATATGTCTGTCAACGTTATTGTGAGCTTTCAGACAATAATTATAAAAGTCCAAGTTTCAAACCCAACAAACGTTTTATTTTTAACAAGTCATTAGTTGGGCCAAAAAGCTTAAATTTACAATTAAAAATAATGAGTCAAAATGCTTTTAGATTAGGTCGGTTTTCTAAGTTCTCTCAAAATTTAAGAGGGAAAAGTGTTTTTTTTTACCCATTTTAGTATTACGTAATCCTTGTTATCACTAGTAGAAAAAAGGCTTTTAAACACACACAAAGTGTGTCATTAGATAGCCTATTGTCACATTTTACCTATCACCATATGGACTTGTAGTGTGGTGTAGGTGAGAGTGGTTATAGGTCTATTAGCTATAGATACATTTAAAGTGTGACTATAAACAAGTAAACGTGTGATTATAGATAATACCTTTTTTTTATATGAAACACATGTAACCACATTGTGATATGTGATGATAGATAGTTTGTGATATGTGATGATAGATAGTTTTAACACATTCTAACATGTCACTATAACTTAAGTATTACCACACTTTAAATGAACTAATATCACCTTTCGAAGTGTCATAATATATCAAAATTTAACATTTTAGAATATATTTACTAAATTAATTTTGTAGTTTTAGTGACATTTTCAAATGTCTTTATAAATCACAATTTAAATATATATTTTTTCATTTTTTGAATAGGCCAATATACTAATCATATTGCAAATGATTAAAATATATAATTTTAGTATAATAATAGTAACTAACACAATGGATACAGATAAATGCCAACAAAAATTAAAAGTAAGATAGTTTCAAATCTCAAAATAATTTCAAGAATGTAATCTGAATATAAATATAAAGCTTACAAAGAAGCTAAACTAATTCCACATTCTGATACAATGCATATATATCAAGCCAGTATTACAAGTGGAACTAAATTTGCTCATTACACAAGATAATTCATAAATCCTAAAATGAAGGCCGATCAAAATGAGAATTAACTAGCCCACTAGAGAAATGAATTTACAAATTCAATATTGAAGGGCAACCAAAAGGCAAAATAATTACTAGCCCATTAGAGAAGCATAAACGCAAACAAAATATTGAAGGGCTATCAAAAAGAGAAGTATCTTTTAGGCCATCCACAAATAGCCCTTTAATTGCCTTGAATAGTTGTCACCTAAATGTAAAATATACACATGAGATTAGGGTCTAAAAAAAATCCTCAACAAACAAAAAGTATTGTATGCACATGAATTTACCAGACTCTTAGGACAAGCAACCATCACACCTAGTGCTTCTCCAATAGTTCGATAGAAGGCATAAGGCTGAGGTAATTCCACTACTGCAGCATTTATAATCACTTGACCAAACATGATCCCAATGCTAGCCCTCCAACTTCTGTGTTAGGATCCAAACTAAGAAGAAATCCTTTTGCCACCACTTCATTTGGATGAAGTACACTATAAATAATAACACCACCTCCAACCTATATGTATTACAAGTGTAGTTAAAAGATTTCCAAAGTATTAAAGCTAGAGATTTGTCCAACATTAGTTTTAAACTTATTTTCAAGATATCACCCAAAAATCAGAAAGTCCTCCCAACACTTCCTTTACCAACCTTTGATGGTGTCAACAGTGAAATAAGCAGCAAAAAAAAAAAAAAAATAAGTATTTGACACAAATCAACTTAATTCATTGAACTAGTAACTTTATGTCAAAATTTCTAAACGAAAACTTAATAATAAAAAATCACATAACCTACAACTATCTGATGGGATGATGGATGAGGCCTCCAAGGTTTACGGGGATTTGGAGGGGAATGCCTGCAAACCAAATGCAGCTACTTTCAGGAAATTGATATTCTATCTGTGCAAGAAGCTAAGGTTTAAGACAGGGAAAAAAGTGTTCAAGGAGAGTGTGGTGGTGCACAAGATTCCAGATTTTACACTTTGAAGCATTTGGTGGATGGGTTAGTGAAGAAATCGAAGATGGAGGCGAAATCGATCATTCGGACGGTGAAGAAGAAGTTCCCTCCCAATGTTGTGAAGGCCGGGGAAAAGCTTGAGCAAGAACTTGGATTGGTTGTTGTTGATTTGGAGCAGCAGACATATAGGGAAGTCCAAGAATCCAAAGTATATTAAGGTTTTAGTATAGTAACTTTGAGTTGTCTGAAGCCTCGAAGTCACCATTTGTTCCTGACTTTGACAGTTGAATCAATGGAGAAGAGTTTGCTCCTCTGTAGGTATTGGAGCTAAACAGTTTTACTGGGTTTATTACTCTTGTTTTTAAGAAAGTTTATAAAGGAAAAAAATCAAGATTGAACATGGAAAAAAAAAATGATAGCATTACAACATCAGCTTTAAATGAAATAGGCAGCAGTGGACTAGATTTCAAGCTTTCAAACTTTATAACAATGAGACTATAGATCTTGGACAGCTGCTAAGCAATCAGAATTTTCATCTCACTATGTTGAACTACAATTACATCCACAAAATTCAAGCATAAGATAAAGCCATAAATCACTTTCCTAAATTTTAACTAAAGACTAGAATAGTTATGTTATGTTACCTGATGATGATGGTCCATTAAATTTGGCCTTGAGCGACCATTAAGTGTTGAAGTTGGTAGTGTCGAGATTGAGGACTGTAACTCAGCAATTTCTTTATCTTTTTTTGCCAATTCTTTTTATTCTCCATAATGATATGCTTGGATTTGATTATGTTTGGTACTTCTCCCAATACATCTGATAGAGACACATAGGTCCCAAACATCCGAATATGACCAGGTCTATGTTTCCCAATGACTTGGGCGAATAAATCAATAGGGCCGATATGATATGTTGAGCCTTTCGGTAGCTGATTTCTTTGTTCCTCAACTGCATCCTATTAGTTGTAGGCATAATGAATTTAGAGTATCTATGATATAAAAATCTTGGACAAAGAATGTAACAAAACTAATGATCAAAAGAATAAGTAAATAAGGTTTGAACATGATATGGTGAATGCCTATAAGTACAACTAATACTACTACTATAATAAAAAGTTGTGTTTGATTTGAATGTAAACTTACTAAATAGCCTCCCACAATAGGGTTGGAACGAGGAAAGCACCCACCAAAGATTTCGGCACGAGATGGTTGAGGACCTTTTTCCTTTTCCTAAAAATAATTTATTAATTAATAAAACTATAATAGTTTTTAAATAGGATTATATGAAAGGATTAAATAAACTCACCAGTTTTTGACAAACTTGGGCAAATGGTCACTTTCCTGTTAAGTGATTCATTGTTTAATTCAATCTAGCAAATTTTTTTTTTGGCTTCGTCGCTAGGTTAGTGGATAGGAAAAAAGATTAGTAACATTAAAAATCACAAACTGAATATATATAAAAAGCATGATAAACCTTTGTAGTTTCTTTCTTCCAATAGTGGACAAGATTGATCTATTGATCATGTACAATCCTTTCATCGTTTTCTTGCTCAAGTATTACGTCCTCATCATAGTCATCAAGAAAATATGCTACTTTTATTCTGTGCTTCCAACCCTTCAGTTTAGAACCAATTGACTTCAAAATCCAGTCTTCGTCAATGTGAGTAAGGTCAAATCATGACGACAAGACAAGTTATATTAGTAATCATAAAAGCAATTTAAAATGTAAAAATACCTAAAATTGTGCATACCTTAATAGCATGCAACATCACCCTCTTATTTGCAATTGGCATCTTATGCCAGCCTCAATAGGGCAATATATATTATTCCTTGCTATAGTGCCTAGAAATTCACAGAAATTATGGCTGTTCTTACCCATTGGTATCCCTAATTCATCACCCTCAAGCTCAAAGGGGGGTAGATGTGATGGTCGAGTCCAAATTTCCTTCATATAAGTAGCACCTCTACTTCTTTTTCCTAAGTTTACGTAATTAGTGTATAATTTAGCTGAATATAAAACGCTAATAGACATTTCAGGGAATCAAAAGTCTGTATGTTACCTTCTTCTATGTCATTGTTTCTTTCATTCATGTTCAAATTCATGCATTGAGATGATGACTCTTCTTGTTGTATATTTAACGTTGATTTTTCTACCATAAGGTTGGCAATAGTACCTATAAAATAAATAAATATATATCATTAGCCATCAAGTTTCATTAAAATCAAGGAAGTATTATACTTTGGTGTCATGCTTTAGTTGAGTAAAATGTAACAAAGTATTAATTCTAACTAATTTCTTTCTATGTATTATAAGAATTCGCCCTCATACCAGTGTTGTTATCGCATGCCGCGTTTGCTTGGGATTCTCTATTATGGTGGTGCAATGACTGATAAGAAGCTTGAGGTTGATTGTAGTCTACAACTTCATTGTAAACTCGCTTACCCTCTTGAGTTCTGGATGAAATATCTACAAAATAGCAGTCCAACTAAACTTTAAAATTAAATGGAAGGTTACATATTTATATAAAATGCAACACTGAGTTTTCTTAGAGGCATAAAGCAATCTTCATAATGAAACAGCTTTCAAAAATATGTTGCTACAGGGCCAAAAGTATGTTCAGCAGCACAGAACAGCTTTAGGAAAATGGTGTTTGATGCTCTGGAGTGTAATAAAACAAATGTTGCTTATATTTTAGAGAAATGCAGGTTCAGGGTAAAAGAAAACTAGGCAAAGGAGCAACCTTACAACTAGTATAAGATTTGCAAACATACAACAAAGGAGCTACCTTACAACTAGTATAACTGTATAAGATTTGTAGAAATACAACAAGCTAAAGCAAACACCATAGATTTGCAGACAACTTCTACTCTGTTTACAAAATCTCATCATATACTAAAATAGACCCCATAGGAGCTACAACAATGCATGTTTAAACCAGTTCAAATATAAAATTCAAATCTTAAAAAGATTACCGCTTGACAAGAAGAACAATCAGTCAAAGTTAAGAGATACAGCTGAACTATAGAACACTTATGACTACACCAGCTAACACAAAATAACTCTACCATTTCGTGGTGGTTGTTGAATGGGTTCATCTTGAATGGTAATGCGAGGACGATTACGTTTGAGAGCCCTACGTGCCATACCTACAATCAACCCACACAATGAAGCAAGTAGCCAGCTATCAAAAATCGATGGTCTATAAAATCAATAATCAATAGTTCTAAGATGATGTAAAGGGACTACGGTGGAGCTTACCCTGATAGTCTAGGGTTCTTCATATTCGGGAGCAGAGCAAACGTAGAGTCCCCTCAAGCAGGTTCCTATCAGATGCGTGTAGAAGAAATGAGGGGCCAAGTGCCAATGAGTTTGCCTTATTAAAATAAGAACAATGGAGAGCCATTAGATTCATAAAAAGGGTGAGGCAAAAAAAATCCAACCCGTTGGATTACTCCCTCCTAAAAAAATTTAGCCAAAGTATTATTCATCTTCAAAACAGAGCTTCCCATTAACATTGCTAATCTCATCAATGCCGTCAAACTTAACAATGTCCTTGCAAATCCAAGGCTCCACTGCCACATTTTTAACGTGGTCGGACACTCTACCAAATAAGGAGTCGACTTCACTGCAGTTGATCTGCTCCAATTCAACAGAGTTTTCAACAATCCCATGATTACTTTCATCTATGTGATCATCAATTTCAATATCTCGCTCTTGTTCAGTGAGACAAACGATCTCTTCTTCTTTGACCAAAGCAACACCTTCAGTGCCTTCATCCATATTCTTGACACAATCCTGCTCAATAATACTTTGACTTTCTTCATCCACAATTCTTGAAGCAATATTTTCAAATGCATGCTCTTGTAACTCTTTGATTACTAATTGCTTGCTATTAGTCCTTATTTCATCAAAGAACAATATACTTAGCAATTCTTCATGACACAACTTTGAAATATCTCGTCTCAATTATTAATGCCACAAAGTAATAAAACTTCCTAGGCAATGTATTGAGAACATGATTCACAAAGGTTTCTTCGTCGAGAAAATACCTATTTGATCTCATCTCATCTTGGATTTTCTCCAATCTATTAATATAATCCTCAACTGTCTCACATTTTCTCATCTTGCTGTCTCTAAATGTCTTTTTCAATTTTAAGACATTATTTTTTTGAGCTTTATCCATTCCTCTATAACTTTTTGCCAAAATATTCCATGCTTATTTGGCATTTTTAGCATGATAAATTTTTCCAGATATTGAACTATCAATAGATTGACGAATTAGAGATAATGTCAAAGTACCTTCTCCTTTGTTTCATTGTCTGCACCATCTGTTGCCTCATTTTGAATGAATTGACACAAACCAACTACTCTAAGATGACTATCCATCAGCGTTATCCAAATAGGGTAATTTTGTCTCCCAACTAACTTCGGAATATGTGTAATATAAGCACTCCAATCCATAGTTAAGACTACAACTTTCTTTGCCCAAAACTTCAATGTCTCTCTTTCAAAAAAAAGATGAACCTTTTATTTCACCTTTCTAATTCAATCAAATCAAGAAAATAAACCTAGTCTCCACAAGACTTCCGATTCCAAAACACAAAATTGTTTCTCGAAAGTCAACTCCAATTGATTCTCTGCAATTTGCATGCGAATCAGTATGAAAATAAACAAAGACATTTTATTCTGTTTAGCCGAAAGGCTTTTTCTTAACTTGATCCAAATTGCATGTACACTGCAACGCCTGAGAATTTATTCTCACAACAAAATCGCCAAGAACGCTTCTCTGTTTTTCCTCTTTGATGCCGAACACAAGACACGGCTGTCAACTAAACAGTTTTTTTTTTTGGCTTTGATACCACTTGTACGATATAAAAACAATATATATCCAAAATAATATTAAAGAGATTAACACACAGCGGAATATAACTTTCCTTGTAATAACGAACAATATACAAACTTGCACGCACACAATCTGTGCGGCGCACCTAAGCCAAAACTTGGTCGAGAAACAACCTGAAGGCTATTCAGTTTCTCCTATATCTTTGTATCTATCTTTGTAACTATCTCTGTTTTTCTTTGTTTTTATCTCTGTTTCTCTTTGTCTGTCTCTGTAATTCTATGTGATTCAATGATCACCCAATGCCTTTATTTATAGGCTAAACTATCCTTGAATCCTACCATAAATCTGATTCAGAACTATTTCCTAAAATAACTAGTTTTCCCAAAACAAACACTAAACTAAATAGGAAATAGACAAATAATAAATCTTACTACAATTATAATTATCGAATTAATAAAAGTTTGATTTAATTAATATTTTCCAACAATATATATAGTGAAAACAATAAACTAACAAAAAATCACACAAAAATATACTCCAGAAGATATATATTGTGCTAGCATATATTAATACAAAGATGAAAATTCCATGGGATTTTCAGGGAAGAAACCCAAAGGGCTTACAGATCATCTCTAAAAACAAATCGTATATTTTTTATTCTTAATTTTTTCTAGTGAAACGGATGGATGGTTGGAGTATAAGTTAATTTCATCACCACAATGAGTAGTATGTAGCCACTATAGATCTGTGTGGAGGACTTTCCACCCGCAATGCAAATTACTCCAACGATCAGAGGAAAATTTCAGGGAAGAATCCCAAAAGTCCTGGGTCATCAACCGATTAGTGCTATTGTCAGAACAATAAATAGTAAACTTGATTAGGTTTTTTTATATTTATTTTTATAAGAAACAACCGATTAAATGGCTGAGAATCATAATGGCCCTCTATTGGAATGAAAAAGTGAAATTTGATCATAGGGGATTTAATGAGCGTTACTCTAGTGTACAAGATGCAAAATGCAAATGGTGCTATAAATTAAAATTACAACTTCACTAGTCTGAGTTTTGGGACAGAGTCCTGGTCAACTCTAACTAAACCTGTGATGATAGGCAGCAATGTGGTTGGGGTGGTTGAGTCCCTGCTGCTGCTTGCCTTCTTGGAGAGTGCATTCGCGACGGGGTTGACTTATCGGTAAATATGTTGAATAAACCATGAAATGTCTTCAACAATGCTCCATATGGATCGAAACGTCCCCACAAATATAGCCACGGGATTTTGAATATGCGCCGAACCATTTGTACGAGAACTAGAGAGTCAGACTCTATTAATGATCAGCCGCCGCTCCCCCAAAGCAACACATGCGCGTAAACCGTGTAGAAGAGCCAAACATTCTGCCTCAAAATTAGTGCCAAATTAAACGAGAAAAACCGAACCACCTGCTATGATTAAAGCTAGCTGAGCATTCAATATTCAGTTTTATTTCTTGAAATGGGGGATTCCATACCAGATGTAATTACCTACCCAATTCGCCTAGTAAACTTGATTAAGTGATCCCTCTTTTTCCATTACAAATTTTTGACTTCTAATGTACTTCGGAAGCAAGTTTTGATACTTTTGGCAACATTTTCAACTGCTACAGTTACGACTTCAATTTCTTGAAGGAAACACAGTTTCAACCTCTCGACCACGAAGAGAAATTGCAGGACAACTTTCAAATAGACTTTCTGTTTCATACGTTAATCCTCAACTATATATATCTCAGCAAGATCAGATCAAGTTATTATAGATTCAAGTTACTCCCATTGCTTAGCAAATTCCACTATATCGATCTCGATCTGAACAGATGAAGAAAGGTTTATAGGTTAATCTTTCTTGATCACTTGATTCATCATAGTTTTAATCCGAAATCAAATGCAGATTAGTGTTTTTTGATGATCTAGATTTGATTAGTTTAGTTTGCTGCACTATATTAATTCTTCTCTGGAATATTTCGCAGAATAGAAAGTTTTCAAACTAGGGTTTTTTTTTTATTATTTGTTTTTCTTTTTCCTGGTTGAGATCGAGCTTTTTACTAACTAAATTTTCACTTCGTTTGGTTTAATCAGAGAAGGAATCTTATACGGTGCTTTATTTAAGCCACCCAGGAACAAGGTCTACCAAGAATGAGGCGTCTACTAATCCTGAGCCTCAATAAGATCAGGTATATATAGCAATTTCCCATTTCACTCAAAACATATATATATATATATAAATATATAAAACGATTCCTTCAGTCTCCAAATTCGGTTTTTGTGGTGATTTCGAGCCCCAACTATATCCGATTATTTAGAGGGTTTCTCAAGTTGGAGACAAAATGACCACGACAACAACAACGCGATGCGAATTTGGAAGCCAAAAGAATCATTTACTCTAGCATATGTTTATGTGCGAATTACAGTCCTGTTAAACAAATAATTCAGTCATTGAATTTGACCTATTCAGTTCCATGAATCGGTAATGAATTCAATGCCAAATCTAGTGAATGAATAGCTAGGTTCTTACCAGGACTATAGTTTTTTTCTTTCCCATCTTTGATCAGTTGGACAAATGTGCATATTTACCCCCTAATGCTTTGCACAAGGCGCAAATTTGCCCTTGATCTTTATTTTGGATCAAGAATATCCTTAATGTTATGAAATAGGTTCATTATTACTCTTCTGTTAAATAAAACTGCCACCTATGATAATTAAGTATGACATGGCATTACTACCTCTTCATCTCCTTCAGAAACAATCTCTATTTTAAAAAACTTTATTACCAGAATAAAATAAAATAAATATTGATTGATCCTTTCTTCCCCTTCTTTGCATAGCACTTTTCAAGAAAATAGAAGAAAATAAAAATTAGGGTAAATTTAATACCAAGAGATGACAATTGAAATTTCTTGAAAGAAAAAGAAGAAGCAACGCCAGTACCGCTGCTAAAAGCCAAGTCCTTTTCCTTAGGCGGAGAAATCGCGGAGGAAGAAAATAGCCGCTTGGCAGCAACAGCTTCCCCATGCTTGTTGTACTTTCTGGGCCTCCCTCTCTTTCTCTTCACGGTCTCTGACATGCCACCAGACGACACCGTCAAAGGGACGGCGTGGGAGGAGTACACCATTGAGAAGTAGTAGTAGCGGCAGTGGCGGCGACCAGGTTGGAAGCGTTGAACACAATTCAATTGTTAGACGAGGTGTTAGTAATGGCGGAGACGGTGGTGGTGGGAGTGGCGTGATTGAGGGGGGATGGTGGTTGTGGTGGCTGTTGAGGGTAGAAGTAAGAGCTTAGTCCCCTACTTTCATTAGGTTCCATGGTGGGAAGACAGTCCGTAAGTGTGTGTTTTGGATTTGGGGCAAATTCTTTTTTCTTTTCTTTTCTCTTTTTATGATTTCTTTGGAATTTAAATTTACCCTAATTTTTATTTTCTTTTATTTTCTGGAAGAGTGTTGTGCACAGAGAAGGGAAGGAAGCATCGATCAATATTCTTTTAGTAATAAAGTTTTTTACGGGAGAGATTGTATATGTTTTCATTTATATAGTACTCCCTCTGTCCCACTCAAAGAGTCCACTATGAAATGTGTACAATTTACTATAGTTGTGAGGTACAACACCTAAAATAAGTAATTTAGCACTATATTTCTCATTTATATCCTTACTTTAGAAATAAAGGTTAATTATGAACCACACATTGTAATATTAGTAAGGGCATGTAATGTAAATAAATTCAAAGTAGACTCTTTAAATGTGATAAGATTTTTTTTGAAAGTTGACTCTTTGAGTGGGACGGAGGGAATAATAAAATTTTTTTAAGGGAGAGATTGTTTATGAGGGCAATGCCAGGTCATATTTAATTATCATAGGTGGCAATAGAAGGGTAATATTTATTAAACCTATTTAATAATGTTAAGGTTATTTTTGATCAAAAATAAAGATCAAAGGCAAATTTGCACTCTTGCAAAACGTTAGGGGCAAATATGCTTGCCGTTTTTCTGTTTCAGCTGATAGGGAAAAGGCTGCAAATTCTGCAGGTGACATACCATGGCTATAACTGATCGGCAACCTTTAATTTAACAACCAATGTGAGCAGGAGTAGCATGAATTGGTAAAGAACCCCCCTCATTAGTTAGTACAATTTCCATCCATTTTATATAGTTAGAGAAAACATGAAGGGGTTCTTCATAGGTTTATGAAACCATGGGAGGTTTTTCTTAGCTTTTGAAACCACGGGATTGTTTAATAGTTTATGAAATCAAAGGGAGTTTTTCATAGGTTTCTAAACCACAAGGGTTTCTTCACACTTAACCCTTATATTTATATATATTTTTTCTTTCCAATCATCCACTAGTACATAAATGCTTAACAGTAGCGCCTAATTGGGGACGATTGTGTAGAACCGTCTCCAATATTGTTTAAAGACCACCACCAATAAGTCTGAATTGGAAACACTTTATTTACGACAGACTCCAATACGTAGTTATTCGAGACCTTTATTTATTTATTTATTTATAACCCCCTCCAATACGTGAACGTGGTTTCCGAATTCCCACATCGGTTGAGACCATGGGGGGTTTCCCTATTCGCCCCTATAAAAGCAACAGAAGGGGGAAGTTTGAAATTGCTTTAATTAATTCCATGCCCAATAGCCCATTTGTAAATAATTTTTTGGCCTTGGTTTGAACTCGTGGATTCGGACGAATCTATTGATTCAGACCGAGTTTATCATAGAATCGCTTGATACGATGAGTCCATTACTGAGTTTAATACTATAATTAACTTCAATTATCCTCCTAAAAAGGGGAAAAGGGGCGGTTGTTTATAAAGATGTCCCCAATAAATAGGAAAATGACACCCTTTTACTCTAATACGCTCCACCAATAGTCTGCAAAAATCAGGAAATGGAGACGGGTTTTTAGAAAAGCACCTCCAATAAATACGAAAGGAGACGTTTTTCACAACCGCGACCAATAAGAAGGCCATTCACAACGGCAGCATCGGAGATGCAATGGCATTTTTTAAAACCGCCTCCAACAGACTCAAATAAACGTCTCGAATAACTTTTTATGTACTAGTGGATGGTCGCTATTATTATTATTATTATGTTTTTGACAGGGAATTGTATTTATTTATTTATTTTCTGAAAACGACTGAGACTTAATTGTGTCGTCATCGTTGACGACGCATCAATTAGGCCGTTAATTAATGTACTATTAAGTCTTAATTAATTATCATAAACCACCCACTGAGTCAGGAATCTTCTTAGCCTTCCGATAAGTCAGCCTGGGAATTTATTAATTTTGGTTATTTTATCTAGAAGGGAGGCAATAGCAAAATTTTTTTAGAGCTAAATATTTATATAACATTTTTCTCCTAAAATATATAATCGTCGCTATTATTCTTTTTTGACACACTTTTTGTCGTCATCATTGGCCACATTGACACATCCCTTTCACCCTCAGGCTATTATTAATTAATTAATTAATGTACTTTTAATTTTGAAAAATCATCCAACCACCTAAATTTCATCATCGATCGATCTCAGACATTATGATCAAAAAGTTGTCCACATGGGAATAAGTAGTGCACTTTCAAACTATTGAGAGTAAGTTATATTTTTATCAAACCACGATAGAGTAAATTGTAATTTACTCTCCTTATTAGTACACGCCTAAACCAAACAAATTAAATCGGTATATATAAGTAATATATATATATATACATTGAAGTTGTACGTAGAAGTAACATAAACAAAAAGTCATGGTGACGACCCTTTAGTGATGGGCTTTAGCGACCAAATCTCAAAAAGTCACCACTTAGAGAATTGTCACTAAAGTTATATATATTTTCTTGAAGAAGATTGAATTTACTTGCATTTCTTCTTCATTAATCCTTTTTGGAAGGTTAATGCTCAAATTCCAGCTGTTCAGGACACTATGCCCATTAATACTCACTACCACAAAATGCCCCTTAGGAGGCGGGTCCTAAGGGGCATTGGAGTGCAGCACCCGCCTCCACTACGGGCGCCTCCCTTTGGAGGTGCCCGCACCCGCCACCCCTTAGGGGGTTATTGGAGGCGGGTGCAGTAATAAGGATTACTGGAGGCGGGTGCAGTTTTGCAACTACTATTAAAAATTTTGCAAAAATGCACCCGCCTCCTTTTCATATAATGAAATTGGAAAATTTGCAAAACACTTTGGAGGCGGGTTTTGGCTTCACCCGCCTCCTGAGCTATCCAAAAAAGATTTGGAGGCGGGTGCAATATCCACCCGCCTCCAATAACTAATTATTGGAGGCGGGTGCAATATCCACCCGCCTCCAATAATTAGTTATTGGAGGCGGGTGGATGTTGCATCCGCTTCCAAAGACTTTTTCGGCCCCTTTGGATGCGGGTTTTTGTACACCCGCCTCCAAAGGGGCGCCTTCCTTGATTATTTCTGTACTAGTGACTGGTAAGTAATTTCCTTAATTTGTCTTAGTTATAACTTTGTCTTTGATGTATAAATATTTGTTGTAAGTGGCGAATCCAGAAACTACATTTTAAAATTTTTGAAGAGGTCCAATATACCTATAAACTTTTTTTTTGACAGTTAAATACATTGTAAAAAAAATTTAATAGAAAAATATATACTAGTAATAAGGGTGCAAACGAGGGTTGGAGCCACCCCCTTGGCTCCGCCCCTGTTTGTTCTTATACAAGTGAAATTTCATTAATTATAGTCTTAATTATTGAGATCGACTACGGGACCTTTTTATTATTATTTATTATTGTTATTATTATTAGTATGAATATTTTTAATTAAATTAATTAATTATGATCTAGGAACAATATTAGCTAACCCTGAAGAGTGTCAAGGTTGCACAAAAGCATTTTTGTTGGGTACTAAGTGTTGCAGTGATTGTGGAAAGGAGATCACACTACCACAAAATGCCCCTTAGGAGGCGGGTCCTAAGGGGCATTGGAGGCGTGCAGCACCCGCTTCCGCTGCGGGCGCCTCCCTTTGGAGGGGCCCGCACCCGCCACCCCTTAGGGGGTTATTGGAGGCGGGTGCAGTTTTGCACCCGCTTCCAATAATGGTTATTGGAGGCGGGTGCAATTTTGCACCCCTCCGGAAAAAAAATTTTATTTCTCTTTTTGCACTTTATGGCTTTGATAGGAATCGAACTCGCGCCTTCAGATTCACTTGACTCTTACATATTAAATTTACCACTATGCTACATATATTTATGTATTTCATATTAAAATAGAAAATATATATTTCTATATTTCCTTCTAAAAATTGTAATTTTTATTACTTACTAATTTTTCGCCTCACTAGAATCCCGAAAAATTATTAAAATTATTTTCAACAATCCAAAAAAAAAAAAATTTTTGAACTACTATTAAAAATTTTGCAAAAATGCACTCGCCTCCTTTTCATATAATGAAATTGGAAAATTTGCAAAACACTTTGGAGGCGGGTTTTGGCTTCACCCGCCTCCATTGAGCTATCCAAAAAAGATTTGGAGGCGGGTGCAACATCCACCCGCCTCCAATAACTAATTATTTGAGGCGGGTGCAACATATGCACCAGCCTCCAAATCTCTTTGGAGGCGGGTGCAATATCCACCCGCCTCCACTAATTAGTTATTGGAGGCGGGTGGATGTTGCATCCGCTTCCAAAGACTTTTTTGGCCCCTTTGGAGGCGGGTTTTTGTACACCCGCCTCCAAAGGGGCACCTTCTTTGATTATTTCTGTACTAGTGTCAAAAGAAATGCAGAACCAGCAGCATCCAAGCATCAAATTAAGGAAGAAGAACCATGTTGCTGGTAAATTAAATAAGTTATTTATTATCACCAACTTAATTAATTTATATGTTTATTTGTCAATTATATATTAATTATGAATAAACTGTAAAAGTGTAGAAAATAAAAAAGCCAGATAGAATTTTTTTTTTCTTCCGGACATTTTATAATGGTAAGAAAATATGAATTATAAAGGTAGAAGTATCGCCTATTTATGTATTGCATGTAAGAAATAAATAAGAAAGGAAAGAAAAAGAGTGTTTGGCTGCATGCTTGCAGTAGCGGATTCAGAAAAAAAAAAAAAAAAATCAGTGAGAGGTCCAACTTATAAATATGGATAAATTCCTTAAAAACCCCCCTGTGGTTTACGAAAGTTATTAAGAACTCCCATGTAGTTTAAAAAGCTCGAATAACCCCATATAGTTTTCCGATATCCGTAACCGTTAGGTTTTTGGTTAACTTTAACGGTCAACCTAAGAAGTCAACCAAAAACCAAAAGGGGTAAGATTAAGAAAATGACCCTATCACCGTTAAAGTTAACTAAAAACCTAACGGTTTATGAATATCAAAAAACCTCAGGGGGGTTATTCGAGCTTTTTAAATCACATGGGAGTTCTTAATAACTTTCATAAATCACAGGGGGGTTTTAAGGAATTTACCCTATAAATATTATTTTTTTCATAATTAAAAATACATTACAAATAAAGGTGGAGGGGGGGTCAGGGACACCACCCACCCCCGCAATGAATCCGCCCTACATGCTTCTAGTGGAGTCTACCTCGTCTATCAAAATACTCCCTCTCTATGGTGATGAGGTTTAACTAATAAGAAGTAATCTACCACGCCAGCCAATGTTTTCAAAATCGGACTGGGCATCGACTCGAAAAAGTTATAGGTTCAGAATTCAATAGGTCGAACCGGTTAGATCGGGGGTTGAACTGGTGATTTCATCACGATATCATAAATATATTTCTAATAATAAGTATTAATTAATGCAGTTTTCAATATTACTGTTCATAAGAAAATCACTCAACTTTAAATTAAATACCACAAATAAATATAAGGATGATTACTTGTTTGTCTCTATTTTTAATTATCTTCAATTATTAAGTTATTTTACTTTTTAATATTATTATATTTTTAAAGATTAAAAGATAAAGAAAATTAATACCGGACTTGGAAAAAACGCACGAGTTTTTTTTTTTTTCTTTTTAGTGAAACATGCATGGGTTTATTTTTTATTAAAGAAATTAACAAGGCCCAACTCATTCATTTTCTTTTCTTTCTTAGAAACACTCACTCACCCACCCACACACCCACTTATTCAAAACCCTAATAATGAAAATCTTTTTCTCTGCTTTTGCCTTCCAGCAGCCGCCCCATCGTCTTCCTCAATTTCGTCTAAGGCTCTAACCTTGTTCTTCCATTTCTTTGCCTTTTTTTCTCTCACAATTAAATACCCCTTCCCCCTTTTTCTCCAGTTCTTCCTCTTTTCTCCTATTAACTTATCTCGCCTTTACCTTCTTCTATGATTCAATTTGACAGATATAAGATTTGAGAGATATAATGTTTTGCATTCCATTATTTTCTTCTTCTTTTTTATTTTCTGACTGCTATTGGGCAAGAATCATATATTTTCAACTGAAAATTTGGGGCTGCTATCAAATTGCAGAAGGAGAATTGACGAAAACCGGAGTTTTCACCGGAAACCGTTTCACTCCGAGTTTGACCGATTTTTTTGCATTCCGGTTTTCGCTCAGACGGGATATAGGTCCGGTTCCCAGTCTGACCGGTTGAACCGGCCGATATCAAAAACACTGACGCCAGCCACTTAATTTGTTGTTCCATAAATAAATAAGAAGATATGCGATCATATGTATTTATTTCATCGGTTTTTTTTTTTTTTGAGAAAAAAATTAAAGGGGACATGAGGAACCTTACCTTAGGAGTACAAAATAAAGCTTGACATGGGTGTACATGAGAGCCTGTCTATCCCCTTAAGTAAGGAAAATAGCAGGCATCCAAACTAACTAACTCCCTTGGCCGATGAGGCAAAGAAGTATGGCTAAAAGTCTGAGTGAATACAATCATATGTATTAAAAAGGATAACACTAATAGTAAGTCTAAGATGGGCTGAAAATCCTGGAAAGGTTCCTTCTTCCAGCTAGTAATCGTACGTGTTCTTTCCTTTCTCTAGTGCTTGAAATTCCTTGGAAATTATACCCTTTGTTAAGAATTGTCAAAGAAGAAGAACAAACAGAGAAAAAGAAGAACAATCAAACTTATAATTTCAATAGAACAACTAAACAATACGATTGAATAATCCTGTCCCAAATAGGGAAAACAAGAGTATATATAGAACTATGAACTAATTTACCCTAATCCAATAAGGAAACTAAACCTATTATTACCATAAATCTATTATTACCATAAACTTACTATTACCATAAGCCTATTATAACTATATATCTAACATCTCCTCTCAAACTCACGATGAATCGAGTGAACGAGAGTTTGCTAATCATAAACGAACCCAGAAAATATAGATGTGACTGTCGAAAACCTTCGCCACGCTGCCGGAAACAGAAGAAGACACAAACGTGACTGTCGTAAACCTCCGCCACGCCTCCGGAAACATAACAATCAGAGAAGCCTCAACTGCAATTGACGGAAACCTCCGCCACACTGCCCAAAGCAGACCTCTCACAAATGCGACTATCGGAAATCTCTGCCACGCCGCCCAAAGTTACAGTCGATTACCCAAATTGCCACCAAACGAAGTCGATTGTTCAAATTACCAAATTCTTTCCAAAACCAAGTTTCCCATTACCCAATCCCAACCCTCTCTGGGGTGGATTGTTCATCTTGGCCCAACAAACTTGTTGAGCGCATCCTCTTCGTTTATCTTAGGCCCGCAAAACCCACGATGCAGACCCGCTTCATCTGACCTGACCCGATAGTTTGACCTACCCGGAAGCCAACCCACTTCCAGAACAACGCCCCCATAGGCTCAAAACAGTTCAAGTCGCTCCGATGACCGAACCGCCATATCGCCGTTGACCCAGACTGAATACCGGTAGTGACCGTCTCCATTCCTCACAGCCCGCAAAACCCAATTCATCCGAGCTTCCCGATGCATTGAGGGCTCGGATAAATCTGAGAAGAATTCCCAAATTGATAACCCAGCCCTCGTTGCCAAGTCTCAGCTTTACTCTACGCCTGAGCTCAAAGCTTCGATGCTCCGATGATAATTTTCCCAGTCCGATACATCCCTTCATGCGCGGCTACCAACCCAGCACAAAGAAATCAATTTCTCAAATATGCTGCCCTCGTAAATTGACCCATATTTGAGAATGAAATCAATTTGGCAGAACCGAAAAGGAGAGCCAAACCATAAATGGATAAATCCAAATCGGTAGTTCCATTTGAATTTGGTTGAGAAAATTCTCAAGAAACTAAGATTTCTTAAAACCAAATTGTCTACCAAGTTCAAAAACAAATTCAATTACCTAATTAATGCACAGCAACTCCAATCACCATCGCAAGAATCCTCCACGGCCCAAACCAAAAGCAAAACACAACTCAATCAAAAACTGAAGCAAATTGCAAATTTTATTCGAACCAAATCGCGAACTCAATATAACCGAAGCTGCAATTTTTTTTTTTTCTTCTTTTTCTGTCTCTTCTTCTTCGGTTTTCCAATTTCCAACCTTAGCTCTGATACCATGTTAAGAATTGTCAAAGAAGAAGAACAAACAGGGAAAAAGAAGAAGAACCAAACTTATAATTTCAATAGAATAAATAAACAATACGAGTGAATAATCCCGTCCCAAATAGGGCAAACAAGAGTATATATAGAACTACGAACTAGTCTACCCTAATCCAATAAGGAAACTAAACCTATTACTACCATATATCTATTATTACCATAAACTTACTATTACCATAAACCTATTATAACTATATATCTAACACCCTTCCTTCTCTTTAATTCTTCATTACAATTAATATATATAGTAGGCAAAATATTTCAGCAAGAGACAAATATTCTACGTACCCTTTTACAGCTTTTTCTTGGTGTTCATCAAGTCCTTCCTGCTGGATCATATATATGGTAAGCTTTTTCTTCAGTCTCTCTCTACTCTTGCATTTTCCGATTTCCATTTATAGAAAGCTTTTCTTTTCCGATCATCTGATTTATTACATGTATATATAGATCGAACTCTCTTTGGTCCATCAATCGTGGCAGTTTATTTTCATGAAATAAGGATTCAATTTCTGTGTAGATGAGATGGACTTTGTGTTCACTTAATTTAACTATCGATCGTTAACTTTTCTCTGTGGTAACTTTTGCTATTACTGGTCCGTAACTTTGTCCAAGAAATATTGTAATTTTCTAAAATAGTTGGTATGGGATTTATTTAATTTTTTGGGTTGGTATATATGGGATTCTTTTTGTTAGAGATTTTGGATTCATATTGTTGGACGTATTAGAAGACCTGGGGGTAGAGAGAATATAGGAGACTATAATCGTCTTTTCATTCTAAAGTAAAGCAATTAATACTTGGTTGTGGAGAATGAGTCATTAATCAAGGTGGCCACTTTAATTAATAATTAAGTTAATTAAATTACTTGGTTGGTCTTTCTTTAATTTGGATTGATTTTTAGCTCTGATATTTTTCAATTTGAGGAACGAAAAAAAATATATATATATATATATATATATATATCAAGTTGAGATATCAAAACGAGATAACAAATGAATATTTAGGGACAAATGGGGTTATTTAACCTAATATTCAACATTGACTTGGGTCTGAACTGGGTACTAAATGAAATCTTTAGGTTAAATCACTCCATTGGTCATATGATGTTGACTTCTTTTAGTCCATTATTTTGAAATTGTTTCATTTTTGTACCTTATTTCAAAATGGTTACAACCCAATTTCAGATAATCTTTGATTTATTTTCGCCTAACACGTAAGATCCACACACACACACACTAATAGAAGCAAAAATCTAAATGACTTTGTTCATCCATTATTTTAGCTTGAAACAACTTACGTGTTAATAAAAACAAATAGCTCAAATATTATAAGAATTTGGGTTTGGAACAAATTTTGAAGTTAAGGATCAAAATAAAACTATTTCAAGTTAAGGCACCAAAAAGAGTACAACATATTAACTTAAGAGACCAATAGAGTCATATGCGAAGCTAGGTGGGGGCCTGGGGCACGGTCCCCATCGACTTTACAAAATTTTTTTTTTTTTTGTAACAAACAATTTACAAAATTTTCAATTGTGCTCCCATTAATTAACTTTTATAAATTTTTATTTCTTTTTACTCAATTAATGCACATTTTTATTTATTTAATGAATAAACACATATGCCATCATTTCAATGAAAATTAGATTAATCACTTATTTAATTTTAAATTTCTGTTACTTCTTCTCACTAATTTATAGTCATGTCAATCTTAATTTCTTAGCATACACTATTAGCATTAAATATATATATGCTCTCACTAAAATTTCTTTATGGCTTCGCAATTGAATGAAGTGATTTAACCAATTTTTTATCACTACAATATCATATCATAATGTAAATGACATTATTGGTACTTGTACTCCAAATATCACTAAACTTCATTTCATAGTTTGAATTGGTTTCATTTACCCTAATTCCTAGTTTATCAACTGCCTTGAATTGTTGATGATTTCATGTGAGTCCAAAAATTTTCTACATAGATAATGCAGGTTGTTAGTGAAGCAGGCACAGGCTCTTCAAGCCTTCGCTGAAGTTCTACTTTTCCGCAAAGTCGTGTTATGATCGCTATTTGTTTAATTATGGGTTGTTGCAGAGATCGTTGGATTGAAGATCGAGATGGCATTGGATTTACGTGTGGTCAAAGCTTGATTTACGGGAGGCTATGTTGGAAAAATTAAATCAAGCTTAATTAGGAAATTCTAGTTTTGGCAAGATTTAATAATTACTTGTTTAGTTTGTTTCCAATTTAGATTTGGTTTGTTTTGGGAAACTAGTTTTGAGAAAGATTCGGGTAACTATAGGTCTATATAAAGGACCTATGGGGTATTATTTTCAGTTGAGTTGAGAGTTCGAAAGGTTAAGGTCAGAGCCTTTCGGCTCTCTGTCTTTAGGGTTGTGAGAGGAAGACTTTTTGGCTATATTGTGATGTGTTGTTATGGGGGATGTTGAGTTATTGATGTAATAGGTGTGTAGGCAAAGACTTTCGGCTTACCCCGCCTTTGATTGATTGAGTAGATTTTGTGGATGTAGATCTAAATATCGAACCACGTTAAATTTTTGTGTGTTGTTTCGTTGTTCGTTTTGATTATTCCGCTACGCGTTAATCTCTTTGGGCGCTAGGGATATTTTCATATCCTACACGAGAGAGCTTAGAAACATCTTCAGCAGACTTAACCAGGCAACCGAAAAATGTCATATAGTCTGTGACAATGTTGAAGTCAGTCTCCCCACAATGTTGCTCATATGCAATGAGATTCCTTAGGAAACATTTTGTTCTGTCATCAATGGTTATGACCGGGATTCGCAATGATCCATTCACGAAAACTATGTCAAATGAGACGTCCTTATCGATCTTCTCAAACTCAATTCCTGCTTCTACCAGTTTTGCTGAACATCTGATGAACTCAATATTTTCCATATTCGATGGCGCATAGCCATTCGTGTTAGGTTCAAGTTTCAGGCTTGACCAATTTCTTTGAATCAAGTCAAGTAAATGTTTGATGTTGTCCTGAGAATCTCCAACTTTTCGCTTTCTCCCATGACCTGGGAAAAGATCATTGAAAAATTCCAAGGAAAGATTGATGAACTGATTCTGTTGGCCTGGAAACTCAACCATTTCATACAATTTACTCATAATGAAGAAAGGGATTTGGTTTTCAAACAACATTAAATCGCACAGCAAAAGATTCAGAGTCCATTCCATTCTGAAAAGAGGATCAATTTTCTTTTCCCATGAACATTTAAGCATACTAAACTTACTTAATAATTCAATGATAAAGCTGCATCTAGCACCATCATTTCAACAAATTCATCCGAAGAAAGGCATATAGATTCCACGTAGCATAGCCGTGCCTTTCCCTCTAGTAACTTCACAGCAGCAACATATTTCAACACTTTCTCATTTTTGCGCTGAAGCAATGCTTTCAGGAACCGCAACTTGTGTTCCTCTATCATTTGTAGATGAGGTTTATTGCAATGATACGGTCCGATTGATACAATCTCTGGTTCATAAGCTTTCTCATTTATGTTTCTCAGTACATTATGTACCCTAAAGATGCAACAGTTTGGAGATTCTGAGCTAATAACGCGACTGAGCTTTCGATCAATCACTACTACAAATTGGAGCTGTAGTAACATCCCAAAAATGATGCTTTAGGCCCTAAAAGTGTTATGTTAGGCCTAGAGCATCACTTTTAAAAGTATATCTTAAAGTGATGTTACCTTAGGCCTAAGGTAACACTTTTGACCTTTTATACAACATCTTTTTGACGTGTAGCAATAGGTGGCTAATGTAACATTATTTTTCTCCCAAATGCAACACTTTTTCTCCGTTAATGCAACACTTGTTTGGCCTACTGCGACGCTTTTGGGAATATTGCAACGCTTTTTGGGCCTAATGCAACACTTTTTGGAATATTGCAACGTTTTGTTTGGAATATTGAATTGCTTTTTTCGACTAATGCAACACTTTTTCCTCTCCTTATGCAGCACTTTTTCCCCTAATGCAACGTTTCCCCCCCCCCCCCCAAATGCAACACTTTAATGCATACGTAACATATTTAACCCAATATAATATTACTGCTCATATGGTACCATTTATTCTAATCCACTATAAAATTGATAATCCAAATGATCGTATTACAAAGTATTATTAGAGTTCTATATGCTATGATTTTGACTTTTGAGAGAAAATCATCCTCAAACATCTCTTTCACATCAAGAAATATAGACTTCAGAGACAAAGATAGGGGCAGCATTTAGAAGGGCGGTTAGAACTTCAGATCCTACAGCTATAGTAGTGATATTGGTAGCTGGGACATCAGCAATAACATTTCGTGAGACCCAGTTGGCAACAGTGGTGTTGGACTGTCCAATGGCCAATAGTTGATCATTTGGAACAGATACAGTAACACAAATTCCTGTATTTGCAAGAGCAAGTAACATAGCTTTGTCAGTATCAAATAACCTAACATGTCGAATCTGCTGGGCTTTGAGAAGTGCCACCACCTGGGTTTTGCTGGGCATGTCAGATAAGTCTGTCCCGGTATTTACACCTATAAAACCATCTGGTGCACAACAAGCAAAACAACAGAGAGTTCAGAAAGGAAGACAGATTGGGCAAAATTATTGAAGAAAAGATCAATTCTCCTGACCAATTCCAATATTGTTAAGGTACCGAGCAAATATCACTCATTTTATAGCTTAGAGCACTGCTAATAGTCTGCATCCCAACACGCAGACAAAACATTCTCCAGAGTGTAAAATTGTGTCTTCCACCTAATGATAGTACATGATTACTGCTTAATACCGGAAACTGAAATGAACAAACAGAAACTGGGAACCCCTCTATGAGCTAAACACTAAACTTTCAATCCTCTGTAACTTTAAATGATTTTGTGATGAAACAGCTAGGAATTGACAGAAATTCATGAAATCAACTATCAGCATGGCACAATTTGGTTGCTGCAGGCTTTCATAAACAAGGAGAGCTCATCTGAATTTGCAAGTCAACAAATCAGCCCGATTAGTAGAACAATCAAGTGGAGAAAGGGTAACAGTAATGAGAAATCCATTGCTTTCTTTCACTCTTGGGCAACAAAATTAAATGTTGTCCCAACAATAAGTTGTCCTACGTTCTTTTCTTTGCAGATGACGCAAAAGCAACAGAAAGTCTAAGTAGAATGTCAAGGCTTGACATGCAATATTATAGATTACAAGAAGCAAAATGACCCTACTAAGAATCTCAAACGTTTGAATAAGCAAAATTAACCTATTTCTTTTGCTCATACCTCCAATTTAGATACTGAAAAGTTGCCTCTAGTGACTATCCATTCTAATTCCTCAGCATTCTAAGTGCAAGTGCATGAATTCCTCAGCCTAGTGTACTAACATAAATACTGAATGAAGAAGAGGAAACTAATTAGACTCACTGTAGCAGGATTTGGATCCAAAGTTTGAGAAATCCAAGATTTTGCTATCATGAAAATTCTGCATTTTCAATCTACAAAGAAATAATAAACCCGCCAGAATATGAGACTAGTGCAACCAACTAAAGGAATCCAATAGACTTCCATCAATAGAGGAACCTAATACTAACAGTACATGAATATGATTATCAAATACCTTGCTTTATACCATAGTTGTTCCAACCTCATAAAATGAAGAAGTTCCAAAATAGAGCATGAACTGAAGCTCTTAGGTACCTGATAGTGAAATATATCATTCTTATGCGAAAATGAAAGGAAGAAGTGATAATAATGGATAATATATCTAGTGGGATATTTATTTTTTCCTTACCAGACTTAGGAAAGATATTTTCTCACAACTTTAGTAGGTAATTTTGCAAGAAACTGTTTCACTGTATCTTTAATAATACTTTCGCGTTCAGCTGTAAAATTCCTTCTCATTTCTTCAAACTCCAACCTTTGCTTTTCTTGATTAGCTGACATCTCTCTAAGCAATTGCTCCATCTCTGCCTTACCTCTCTGATAGCTCTTTTCAATCTCAGCAGTATTTGTTATTGACTCAAAAACCTCCTTAGTCACCACATTCGAATTCTCAGTACCTTTCACCTTCTTCAACATCTTACTAGTAACTCCCCTACCGTAGAGTCTACAACGTCCATCATACTTCTTGCCCAAAACAGAAAGATAAGCATATGTATCACTACTTCCCTTAAGAGGCTTGTAGTTATTCATAGCTTCCTGTGATATTAATGGTTATAAAATTTTTAGACTCTAATAATATATATATATATATATATATATATACAAAGAGATAGAGTCCAGAATTCAATTTACAATCTTTTCAGCAGTGTCATCAAATGGTTCAGCATACTGTCGTCCCTCTTTTCTTTGGCGTGTGCGCTCAAAAACTTCAGCCAAAGACGGTGGTTCTTTGTTTGGATTCTCATTTTTCTGTTTTGATGGTAAATGCACAGAGTTCGCATAAACTAAAGCAATCAAATAAGGTAGTAAGGCATGGATAAATCTTTCACAGAGTAGATAATTATTACCATTTCCTCATGCACCCTAGCAAAACTCTTTGGACCAACAGTGTGCTTATTCTTTTGAGAGTTACAACGATCCCTTGCTATAGCTGAACGCTTCTGTAACACACATTGATAAAAAGAAATCACTTTCTAACTATGATATTAAAATAGGAAGAACATTAATGAAAACCATATTAACAATAAAATGATTCTTAAGAAATGTACCCTCTCTGACTTTTTGTTCCACAAAGCCAACAGTTTAAAGAAATCAGTGTCTGGAATTGTTTTAGGCTTATTTTCCCATATAGCCTTGCCGTCATTGTGCTTATAAAAATGGTTTTTCTAGACTCGGGATTTGTGAGTCCTCCGGGCTGCACCAATAGACTTCAACACCCACTTCTTAGCCATATCAGGTACGGTGTACTTTTCCTACGATACATATGCATATCAACACAGTGAAATGTAGATAGCTGAAAATGTTATTAAAAAAGGGGAGAGTCAAGCAATTTGGAAACATTCCAGAACATACTCCCATAGCTTATCTTTGTGTGGTACCTTATGCCAAGAATCATATATCATGGGCCCAGAGTTATACTCGCGACCTATTGTGCCCAAAAATTGAGAGAACTCACCCAAGGTGTTCTCTTCTTTTGTCACTGGTCCAATAGGCTGCTGATAGGACTTGTCGTGGGTCTACCAAATACAGTAAAAATACTGGTTAAAACCTGCAATTAAGATACTAAGAAAATATAGCACAGTAGTAGATAGGGTCGATCCACAGAGACGGTAATTTAATTCAAATTCCAATTAACGTGCAAATAAAACCAAACTATGACTAGTAGTCACCTTTGTATCTCTTTAGAGTTGTCACTTAAATATATCAAAATAATAATTAAACTAATATTAAATAAAAGACTTAAACAATTATCAATTAATGAGAGCAAATTCCGGTATTATGTAAATCCACCTTAATCTCATGCATGCAATCATAAACCTCTTAACTTGTCTAATTACTTATGCCGTTTCAGTTATAGTATTACCGCGAGTCCCCGCAAATATCCCAATTCTTCCATAGATTCTCGATAATCCCCCGCGAGTCCCCGCAAAGGAATTATTCTCTAAATACGTTAACTAACAGACCGCGAGTCCCCGCAAACCTTATTAATTAACAAATAGAAGTATTAAGAACTAGAAGAACCCAAAACTAATAATTCTTACTGATGATGCATTAGAAATTATTACCCAATTAATCCTGTACTACTCGGCCGGTAGTTGTGCCACTCACTGACTCTACCAGATTAAACTAAGTTGATCAGGTTTAATAGAATCTTAGTAATTAGACATATAAACACAGGCAATTTAGAAACATAATTCATTAGACCTTAGATTAATTCTTGGGTTTCATACATGCATGGATTATGACTTCTTACATAATACCAGAACTAATAAATTAGCTACTCATGATAAAACACGAAAAACACATAATTATAAAAGAAAACATTAAAAGAGAAAAGGGAATACTGTACTAGAATTTAAGAAGTCGCGATCTGACAACCGTTGGTTTGGCCAAACGGTAGACTGCCCGTCGGGAAAATCCAAAGGTGCGATCGAAACAGAGCAAAACAGAACAGAACAGAGAAAAACAGAGGAAAACTATACTAACGCGAAACTGTATCTTGCGCGAGAATTATTTGTAAACTAAGAAACTATTCTATAAAAAACTTATTTAGAAAACTTCTATCTAAAAACTTGTCTTTTAAAAGCTTGTATGTATATATCTTCTAAAGTGCAGGAATAATCCCATATATGTAGGGATACAATTCAGCAATTAACCTATCTCCTAATGGAATAAGGAAACCTTCTTCGATTTGGAAAGAGAATTAATTAAGCACATGGAGTGTCTTCAATTTTTGGTAACTCCCAACTTCTCTCTTTAATTCCTTCTTGGATTGGTAATTGCCCAAAACTTCATTGCTTCCCTTTTAAGCTTCTCCACATCAACCCTACGTATGCCCACGTTCATCATGCCGATTGGATTAAATTCCAATTGGAATCGGCCCACATGCATTTGATTTCGGGCCCAGCAAACAAGGAATCCAATTGCAGTGGATAATTAATTTGAGACTCCAATTGGATTTTGGACTTGATTCCAATTGACTTTGCCTTCTCGAATTTATTATCGGCTGGGCCTTCATGTGGCTTCCTTCATGGTTTAGCCCACAAATCATGTGGGCTTTTTAGGCCTTGACTTGTCTGCTCCAATTCTTTCACTTTTTTGTACATTCTTTTCTTCTTAGGCCTGATCTCTAAAACTGCAAATAAACATTAAAATCTTGGGCAAAAGCCCGTGAAAACTGCCATAACAAGTGCTAAAATAATACACCTAAAAGGTGCAGATCAAATATCCCCACACTTGAATAACGCTTGCCCTCAAGCGTGAAGTGAAGAACTAGAGCATACCATAAATTCAGCAAATGCACTTATACTTCAATTCTCAATTGCTTCAGACAGAAACAACACAGACACAAAACAGAACAAAACACAAGACTCTTTGGACTTACTCGAAAATAAGACTCAAAACAAGACCCACAAATCTGCCTTTTCTCTTCTCTGGAACTTACTCACACCACAAAATCAATACTTCAATTCATATGCATGTGTTTTATTTACTTCACAAAAATAGTCCTGCCATTTGCTAAATCCAAAAAAAACATGCAATAATTCCCAAAACAGCACTCTATGGTTAGTAATGCACACAATCTCACATTTTTCAAAAAAAAAATCAGGATAAAAATAAATCCTAATCTAGCCAAAATCATACATGCTTGATAGCCGACCATCTCCACAATATAGAAGGAATAGATACATAGCAGTTAAGAAACAACCTTCTAATCACGGGACGTAACGTAAGGCTTGGGTTCGAACCTTTGGACAGATCCTAAGGGTTCTAGGTCACCTGTAAAAAATTCAAACCCAGTGTGTTCTCAAAAATTTAACTTCAGTTGCTGTACCTTTCTTCAAAATTCTTCACAGCCCCCTTTTGTTTGGGCAAACTGGCGCCAGTTTCACTCAGCATTTTTGCACTTTGTGCGGACTATGGCTCACAAATTCAGCACTTTAAATTTCTACCCAGCTCATCATATATCACAATTTCAGCACATTGTAGAATTTAAAACATCAACAACTTTTTCATTATTTATCTCTTTTCTCTGATTTATTTTCATTCTTTCTTTTTCTCTGCTTTCCATGAGCTGTCTAACACTGGGCACACATATACATTGCCAAATAATCCACACATATTGTTTAAACATTGCACCACTTGACTTCATTCATAATTCAGCAACTTAACACACACTGGGGGGGGGTAGAAAGGATTTATCACAAAAAAAATTGGCCTTGGCTTATTTACTGACTAGAAAAAAAAAACATTTGTATACAAGGTTTCAACTTGGCTTCTAGGGATATAACAAGGTAGGTTAAGAAAGCAAGCCAAAAGTGGTTAATCCTAAGAAGGTTCCCCATCATCCCGCTATATACTATTCATACCATCTTGATAGTCTGATGGCAAGCAAATGATTCTCCCCGAACAATTTAGCATTTAGGCTCAGTACAATGGCTTAAGAAAAGGGAAAACATGCATATTTCAAGATTTAACTAATTTAGGACTTCGCAGATTAATTTTTCAAAACTACAGCATGCATACTTCATGTCACACTTCATCTATGATGCATATTTCAGATCCAAATCAGATTAAAGGCAGCGACACTTGACTCACAAACAGGACAAAAATAAAAAAAAATTTTAGGACAAATGTCCCTACATCCCCACACTTAGACAATTGCTTGTCCCCAAGCAAACACAATGAAACACAGGGGATACATATTGACACAAAAATTATTAAAGACACTGAAACGGCCCTACAACATCCCCACACTTAAAGAAAGCTTGCCCCCAAGCGTGAAGAAAAGAACAAAAACAGGGCATCAACATAGAGCAAACGCATATCACAAAAAAAAAAAAAAAATACATAAAACAGCAAACAAGACAATCAAAAAAATGAAAAAAATAGAAAAACTTACCTGGGAGACAAAGGGAGAGGGGGGCGGTAATTTTGGGCGGCGGCTAAAACAGAGAACAAAGGAAGAAGATGAAGTTCGTGGGTGAATGTTTGGGTAAATTAGGTTAATTGGGGGTGGGTCGGGTAATTGGGTCGGGGAAATGGGTACTGGAAATTGGTGAATTGCTTAATGGAAATTGGCCACCATCTTGCAATTAGGTCCCTGTAGTTTCATGACTTCACAATTTGGCCCCTTTATTTGTAACTTGTGGCCCTTGCTCCTAAGAATTGCAGCTCCTGTCCCTGAACATTGTGAAGCTTCATATTTGGACCCCTAAATTTCCAAATCACTGCTTTAGGTGAGGAAAATTGCACCATTGGCCCTTGGACTTCCTAAATGTGAGATTTTGGCCCCCCCAAAATTTGTAATGCGCCCTTCTGGCTTTAAAATTCACTCCTCCAGTCCCTGTAAAAACCAATTAAATTGTGAAAAGACTAATAAAATAAAAAACAACTAAACAACTTTTTTTTTTTCATTTTTTACTTCTTTTTTTTAAATTTTTTTAAAACTATTTTACTAAACTATTACAATAAACTAGGTTGCCTCCTAGTAGCGCTTTTCTTTAACGTCTTGGCCAGATGCAACTTCAGCTCTTGTTAATGATTAGGACAGTTCCACAGTGAAATTTGTTCCACTGTTCGGATATGGCCAGAATCTTTGAAATATTGCTTGCCCTGCACTCGCACTACTCTATTTGGGCAATCAGACCCCTCGCCCAGTAGCTTCACTTTATTAACTTTTATGGGAGTGCTAAGCCATGTCTTTGCATTGTTTCTTTTTTGCACCTTGGCTTTGACACACCCTCTTGTAGGATTTCGGTCATTCTGATAACCTGGAGGTTCCTCCAAGTCAAGTGTTAGGACTTTTCCTTGGCTCCTATTTTGGGTCTTGGAATCAATCAATCCCTGAGGAAGAATCTTCTCCTCCTTGTCCTGCAAAAAATTAGTCTCAAGAGATTCTTGGACAAGAGGGTTATTCAACTCAAGACTATTCACATTCATAACTTCTTCTGGATTATTCATGGTATTATCGATACTAAAAGTATGCTTTTGACCACAATGATCCAAACGAATAGAACCATTATACACATCAATCACTGCCTTAGAAGTTTTCAAAAATGGGCGACCCAACAATACACCCGCAGATTCTTTGGTAGGATCATTATGCATCTTAATAACATAAAAATTAGCAGGATAAACAAAGGAATTCACGCGCACCAAAACATTCTCAAGTACACCTTTAAGGTGCACACATGATCTATCTGATAGTTGTATTACTATCTTTGTATCCACCAACTTAACACCAGATAAAGTCTCATAAATTGACAACGGCATAACATTAATGGCAGCACCAAAGGTCACACATAGCATGCTTTATTTTCTTATTTCCAATGATGCAAGGTAAAGAGAACATACCTGGATCCTTGCATTTGGGAGGGAGCTTTTTCTGAATTACTGCCGAGACATTCTCTCCTAACACCACCTTGCTTGCCCCTCTTGGCTTCCCTGCCATGAATTCTTTCAGAAACTTCCCAACTGGGGGAAGCTTAATTGCCTTTAGAAATGGAAGGTTGACCTGCATCTTTTCAAAAACCTCCAAGTAGTCAATCGGGTCCTCTGTTATTTTCCTTGCCTTGGGCAGTAAGCTATTTGGGAATGGCGGTATAGGTTTATACACATCCTTGCTCACTGTAATTGGGGCAGGGCTCTTCTCAGGTTAAGATTTAGATCTGATAATGATTGGCTCCTCAGGTTCAGGTTGCTCTGATTTTTCAGCTTCTGGATCACCCGTCGGTTTAGGCAAACGGTCCCCTGCTGACTGCAATTTTTGCACAGCTGGTTCCAGTACTTCTGCTCTTTTTATTGTACTTACATTCTCCTCGGGCAAAACCTGGTTGTAGTAGTCACCTTTGTGTCTCTTTAGAGTTGTCACTTAAATATAGCAAAATAATAATTAAACTAATCCCAATTCTTCCATAGATTCTCGATAATCCCCCACGAGTCCCCGCAAAGGAATTATTCTCTAACTACATTAACTAACAGACTGAGTCCTCGCAAACCTTATTAATTAACAAATAGAAGCATTAAGAACTAGAAGAACCCGAAACTAATAATTCCTATTGACGATACATTAGAAATTATTACCCAATTAATCCTGTACTACTCGGCCGGTTGTTGTGCCACTCACTGACTCTACCAGATTAAACTAAGTTGATCAGGCTTAATAGAATCTTAGTAATTAGACATATAAACACAGGCAATTTAAAAACATAATTCATTAGACCTTAGATTAATTCTTGGGTTTCATACATGCATGGATTATGGCTTCTTACATAATACCAGAACTAATAAATTAGCTACTCATGATAAAACATGAAAAACACATAATTATAAAAGAAAACATTAAAAGAGAAAAGGGAATACTGTACTGGAATTTAAGAAGTCGCGATCTGACAACCGCCGGTTTGTCCAAACAGTAGACTGCCCGCCGGGAAAATCCAAAGTTGCGATCGAAACAGAGCAAAACAGAACAGAACAGAGAGAAATAGAGGAAAACTATACTAACGCGAAACTGTATCTTGCTCGAGAATTATTTGTAAACTAAGAAACTATTCTATAAAAAACTTATCTAGAAAACTTCTATCTAAAAACTTGTCTTTTAAAAGCTTGTATGTATATATCTTCTAAAGTGCAGGAATAATCCCATATATGTAGGGATACAATTCAGCAATTAACCTATCTCCTAATGGAATAAGGAAACCTTCTTCGACTTGGAAAGAGAATTAATTAAGCACATGGAGTCTCTTCAATTTTTGGTAACTCCCAACTTCTCTCTTTAATTCCTTCTTGGATTGGTAATTGCCCAAAACTTCATTGCTTCCCTTTTAAGCTTCTCCGCATCAACCCTGCATATGCCCACGTTCATCATGCCGATTGGATTAAATTCCATTTGGATTGGATTAAATTCCAATTGGAATCGGCCCACATGCATTTGATTTCGGGCCCAACAATCTGGCAGCCGTTGTAAGTTAGCGGACTTTCTACGGCGGGTTGAACCGCCGTAGAAAGTGTAGACTTTCTACTGCGGTTCAACCATGAACCGCCGTAAAAAGGGTACACTTTCTACGGCGGTTCAATTGAACCGCCGTAGAAAGTGTACCCTTTCTACGGCGGTTCCGCTGTAGAAAGTGTACCCTTTTTACAACCGAGCCGCATTAAAAGCATTAAAAACCTGCTCCTAAAACCTGTTTTAAAGCAAATGAAATTTAATACAAATATCACCAACATACAAATTGAAATCGATTTTATAATACAGGGCATAATATCACCAATGTACAACTATAATATGAACAAGTTTAATTAGTGTTCTTCAACTACGGCTGATGCTCCAAAATATAACTAGCGCATAATTTTCGCACTGCATCTATATCCACATTGCTTAATGGAGTGCGGTCGAGCTTGAAGTGCTGCAACAGAGTTTTTGAAATTAAAACGTATCCGAGTAGCAAAATGAAATACGTAGTTAAGTTATGAGAAATATATATTTACCTTTTCAAGTGCCAATGTGGATGATTTCATTGCTATTTGGTACATGTAGTGCATTACATAGTACCCACACTCCCAATTGCTCGTTTGCTTTTTATGCTAATGAATTAATATATACGAGTTAGAAGATCATACAATTAATTGTATACAACACAACGTTGAGTAAAAATTTAATATTCATAACTTCACTCATATTAATCTAATTAATTAAATAACTAGGACTCACTAATTTCTACTTATCGAAAAGGCAATTGCATGCATATATTAACTAACCTACAGTACTGGACTCACGGATTGCATGCATAAATCAAATACCTGAATAAATAACTTGACTAACTAATAATTTTCTTAACTAACACAACTAACTTAGGCTACTAGACTCACGGATTTAATTAAAACTACTAACACTACTAATTGCTTACGCCACTAGACTCACGGATTTAATTAAAAAATTTAATAAGAACCAATTTTACCTTAACTACTATCCACGAAGGTTGCATATGCACATTTCTGGGCAATCCTAAGAAAGCTTGATAGTTAAACATCACACTATAAAAATGAAAGCGAAACGAAAATAATTAGCAATATATGGATATATAGGCATTCTAACAGTTGTTAATATATATAACTCACTCGTCTATAAGCACCACCGCCTCCTCTTTCTGTGGATTTTGTAAAGAATCAAACCAGTAGACAACCTTTTCTACTGGTCTAATGGCTATTAGCATCCAATGTTCACTGCAAACAAAAAATTTAATGACGTCAGATCTTTATATCAGTGTTTCTTAAATATTAGAGAAGCGCTTACAGTGTCACTTACCCCTGAAGATAAGGCACCAGATACATTTCTTTATTCCTATCCTTCAAGTTTCGCGCAATGTAGTTTACCCTAGCTTCAAGCGTATTTCCTATGGGTGTGACATGATCAGCCGAGAGGAAACCTATCCCCTTTCTCCCATTCCTTTCACCTAACTCATGTAAAGCTCTAAAGAATTTACAAAAAGGGCTTCATTGGTTAGTCTAGGCACATGGAATGCATACTATATATAACAATAATCAGAAATAGGTTATAAAATTAAGTGGAAACTCACTGGGTGAACAACTCCATCAAACTGTTTGAGACCTGGCTTTCTCTGGTCAATAACTCTACGAGATCCCCTCGATCCATCGCATTAGGCAGGTCCAAACCTATGACTTCTCTTGTCATTTGAAAGAAGAAGCCATTGAAGTCCGAATCATTCTCCATTCGGAGCTGTAACTCTTGCAATGGATCAGATGTCGGTGAGGATGACATATCAGGCGGAACCGTCGCCGAAGGAGATGTCTTGTCATCCATAGAATTCATCCGGCCTTTTTTCTTTTGGGCACGTTTATCCACCTAACATCATTTGAAATAACATTAAATATACAAAATGGTATTAAGTAATTCACAAATAAATGAAAGAATATACCTTTGTTACCGGAGCCGGCTGAATAATTTCAATCAACTCTATAGGCCATTCCACGAAAAAGGACTTGGCCATTCCCACTGTTGCGACCCTCGCGCAACCTTTCCTAACCTCGCGCCCGTGGTGCTTGCTTTGCTTATAAATATTTCCCTTTGCCACAAGCTTACGCCGCTTTTGCAAATCCTCAAAGATGAACAGATGGCATTCACACCTGTCCTGAGATAATAGGCAAGCGAATGAACATTAATCAACTATTAAGTCTAAATTAACACAGCACTGTAATAATGAAAAAAAAATTGAAGAGGAAAGTTGCCGTCTAAACAAGTATTCACGTGAAACCAATCCAAGGAATTATTCAAAGCCTGAAACATCTTCTATACATCAAGATATATCTTAGGGTTATGAGTTTCAAGCCTCCTAAAATACCGTTTTAGAATTCTTAAAGATGAAGCTTCTAAAAATCCAAAATCTACCACATTTTGATTTTTCAGCTATAATTTCCTACAGAAAAATCTAAAAATTATGAAACTAGACTCCCAGGGGAGTTCATATTGATCTTACTCATGATCAGATATGGTCGGAGTTGGGATTTATGAGCAAATCTTTCGGACTGTTCTGTTTATGAGTGTGTCATATGCATGCACTGAATTTAATTTAGTTTTAAAAATACCACGTGTATTCTATGAAAATATACATATTAATTTTATTTACCTTGTATTCGCCTAAAGCACCCCCGTCAGAGGCTTTGATCGGGTCCGTAGGTGCAACATGTAGCATCTCCAACTCGGGCAAACTTGTAGGGATCAGAGGAGAAACAGGGCTCACAGGGGAAACAGAGACCGCTCCAGAGGTCTCTGGGTGCAAGCTCTCATCTTTGGCATTATTGATGACGGTGGCTTTTAATGTATCATAGTCGGTTCCCATCTTACCACATATAAACCCAACCATCATCTTCAGATGTGTCTGACATTCATCGAGTTGGGCAGTGGTTTTCTAAAGCTGTCGCTTAGTTAAATCAAGTTCATCTTTAAGCGACGGCTTTGTTTTCAGTGGGAAAACCTCTGTGATACGTGCCCTGGTAGAATAGCCGCGATAACGACCGGGGTGATCGGGCTTTCCCGTTGCAATGACAAGAATGTCATTCCTACCCTCTGCAATGGTCTCCCCTTGGGACTCGCGGGAACATAGATTTTCCTACACATTTTACCAAATATAGTAAATGTAAATAGATCAATTAAATATAAATAAATACACATATACACAGATTAATCATTTATGTATATAAATTTTAAATATAACATTGATAACCATAATTATAAAATATAAATAAATACACATATATACAAATTAATCATTTATTTACTTTACAGTGATAACTAGATAATTATAATTGGGATATAAACATTTAATGACAACCAAATTATTAATTAGCATTTCATCATAGATATCTAGTAATAAATAATCAATTATAATAAAAAATATACACAGAGACTTTAAATATTAAAAGAACTGAAACATAAGAAAATGTATGGTGCAAAACTTACAATTTCCATCCCTACACGCCCAGCCTCTGGCGTGAAGTATTCCCCTTTTTTGTTGGTGTGGGCCTGTCTCCAAAGTAGATGAAGGCCTGGCTGTGAATAAGAATCTTCGCCTTCTTCTTCGGACTGACCCTCCTCTGAAGGCTTCTTCCCGGATGCACTCACCGCCTCGTCATGCAACTGCTTCTTCAGCAGTCGGTAGCCACCGCGAGATAAATTATGGTAGAAAGCATTTAAATTGGCATTCTTTTGGGCTTTCCCATGAATTGCCTAGAGATAAATATAATGAAAAATTATTATCCCTAAACTGAGCAATTTCAAATATCCAAAAAGAATAAGGAAATCAATTTTAAAAAATATACCTGCCATTCGTCTGTCTCGCGGCTAGCCTTGAACTTAATCCATGTCTCCCTAGGGAGATATTTATATTCCAAGCATGGGTCCTGACCCTTCAAGGCACCATGTACATATCTCCCTAAATAGGATTTCCAATCTTTCTACCGTTTACCGGCACAAGAAATCCACTTTGTTTCGAGTTCTTCGGTTGACTCGAAAACAAATAATGCCTACAGTGAAAATTAGGAGTAAAAATTTAGTGAGGAATTTGAGTTCATTTGTATGGAAGAAGAAACAAACAATGCATTATAATTAAAGAAAATACCCGTATTTCCATCCACACTCTCTTCTTGATCTCCTCGGGAACTTTGGGCCATGATTCATATTCCACTATGTTCACTTTGCTCCGGGCCGTATATGCCACAAAGGTAATCCACTTTGCATGATACTCTTTAGGCTCGAGCTCGGAATCAAAAGAAATGTCAAGAGTTTTCCCCCTCGTTCGCATTTCCAATAGATCATTGCAATTTGTGGGCCCTCTACCTCTACTAGATGTAGGAGAAGAACCATCTCCATTGCCATTACCCTCATCACTATGCTCCGTATTGCTTTTTCTTTTTCGGGCCATTGAAAGTACCTTAAACTTCATGTACATAGAAAGATAATTCAATATAACATATATGCAATTAAAGAAAAACTTTAATGTCAAATACAAGAATGCTTGTAATGTTGAAAAAAAAAGCAATGTACATTCGCAAAATTCACTCCTAAAAATACACATATACCATTATCCAAATTAAACCAAATGAGGGCCAAAAAAAAGTGGACTTATAAAGGGTACCATTGCTAAAGTACTTCACATTTCACAACCAACAACTAATGAGAACAAGAATGCTTGTAATGTTGAAAAAAAGGCAATGTACATTCGCAAAATTCACTCCTAAAAATACACATATACCATTATCCAAATTAAACCAAATGAGGGCCAAAAAAAGTGGACTTATAAAGGGTACCATTGTTAAAGTACTTCACATTTCACAACCAACAACTAATGAGTACAATCATTAATTTCCCCTAAAGGAATAAAACCAAAATTTAGTGAGGAAGGTCAAAGCTTCAAGGGTTAGTACTTCACTCCTAAAAATACTCTTCTTCCCTAAAGGTACTTAGTGCTTGTGCAATAAAAAATGCTTCACATTCATGCAAAGATTTCTTTACTTTCAACATATATGGGGCTTTGAAGACATTGAAACAAGGGATCCCTAAAAAAGAACCCTATGAAGATTAAATTTCACAAAGTGGAATCAACAACAAAGCATTTTCCTCATTATCACTAAAGGAGGAACACTAAATCGAATAAGAACCGAAATCAAACACCAATGTGCTAAAATTAATCAAGCAAAACCGAAATAAACATTTGAGTTTCTCATATTCATACACTAAACCCGAATTTCAAAGGGTACCTAATGGAACATTAATCAAAACCCTATGTTCTTAACTTATGTAGGACAAAACACTCAATTCAACAACCAAACCAATGCAACAAACAATCAATAAATCCAAAAGCATTCCAATCATTCATCACAAGGATTAAAACCGAAATCAACCATAAATATCAACCAAAAAAATCCTAGTGCAATGGGAAGCATTTACAAAATGTAAGGTTAAATACACAAAAGTTTTAAAATGAAAGCATAGAAGGTGGAACCTTTTGGGTGAACTCCTACAACCAAGCTTTAAGTTTATATAGGAGGGTGGAAATGGAGAGCCGAACAATCGGCCTTGCGTGGTCCAGCCGAACAATCGGTGAAGCTTGGGCAGCCGACGGGTTGATCGGAAGGTGGAGGAGCTCGCCGGCGACGGGAGAAGCGGCGAAGAAGCCGAACAGCAGCGGGAGAGAAGCTTCGGGAAACAGGGGAAATGAAGGGGAAAAAAGGGGAGAAAAGGGGAAGAGAATGAGGGAGGAAAGGAAAAAAGTAAAAATTTTAATTTTAATTAATAACCGGGTCGTCGGTTCAACGGCGGTTCAACCGCGAACCGCCGTTGAACCAACAATCAACTGCGGTTCAACCGCGAACCGCAGTTGAAAGTGTACTTTCAACTGTGGTTCAAGGTTGAACCGCCGTTGAAAGTACACTTACAACGGCGGTTCACTCGTGAACCGCAGTTGATTCTTCTTTCAACTACGGTTCGCGGTTGAACCGCCGTTGAAAGTCCCCACTTTTTCTCGGTTTAAAAAGAGGAAAAAATTGGAGCCAATTCCAGCGCGGGCATATTGTAATTTTTTTTTTTTTCCATTTTCAAAAAACTAAGCCCACAATTTTGTAAATATAATAATACATACCCTGATTTTGTATATTTATTAATTATGTACACAATCTCGACTTTTATGAACTATTTCATAATTAAATTTCAAATTTTCCATTGAACCATATATTTGCATTTAAATATCCCGTGCTACTACACGTACAATAATTATAGGTCAAAGATAAAAATTAATAATTTTCGTAAATTTACATGTAAGAGACGATAAAGTAATAAGCTTCATTATGTTCCCTAAAATTCCTACTTTTTCGACTTGGCGAACAGGATAAAAAAATCAAATCCACAAATGCATTAGGTACGTATAGTAATATAAAAATTAATTAATATTAGTTAAGTGGCCGAAAAAAAATTAAATAGTTACTGGATTAATTTCATTACCTTACATACATATATATATATATATATAAACATATATATATATATAAACATATATATATATAAACATATATATATATATATATAAACATCTTCCTCTTTTCTCCTTTCCCCTCTTGCACATCATCTAACTCTCTTCTCTCTGCTCTCGATCTCTTGTAAATTTCCACTACATAAATAAAATGTTTTCATTCGAAGAATTGAAGACAACTTTTATAATTAAGTCTTATATATATATATATATATATATTACGTATTTTGAAAAAAAGTGGAGGTTTACGTGAAAACTCTGACGGGGAAGACCATCATCCTCGAGGTCGAATCCTGCGACCCAATTCAGAATGTCAAGGCGAAAATCCAGGATAAGGGTGGCGCTTCACTATCTATTTCAATCTTAAGCGTCACCGCGATTAATTTATGAAAATTGGGAAAAAAAACTTAATAGAGAGTAGGGTTTAGGGTTTATGGTTTAGGGTTTAGTGTTTAGAAAATGATATGAAAATAGAAAATTCATGCGTAGCGCGGGAATTGGCTCCAAAACCTACTTTTCTACAGCGGTTCAACCAAGAACCGCCGTAGAAAATACTTTCTACGGCGGTTCAAACATGAACCGCCGTAGAAAGTTTGCTTTCTACGGCAGTTAAAGGTTGAACCACCGTAGAAAAATAATTTTTGAAGCCAATTCCCGCGCTACGTACGCATGAATTTTCTATTTTTGTACCAAATTCTAAAATACATTTTATATATATATATATATAAGAATTCATTACAAAAGTTGTCTTAAAGTATTCATTTCTTCAAATGAAAACATTTTATTTATGTAGTAGGAAATTTACAAGAGATCGAGAGCAGAGAGGAGAGAGTTGGATGATGTGCATCAAGAGGGGAAAGGAGAAAAAAGCGAAAGATGTATATATATAAATATATATATATATATATATATATATGTTTATACATATATATATATGTGTTCATATATGTATATAAGGTAATGAAATCCAGTAACTATTTAATTTTTTTTCGGCCACTTAACAAATATTAATTTTTATATTACTATACGTATCTAATGCATTTGTGGATTTGATTATTTTATCCCGTTCGCCCAAGTCAAAAAAGTAGAAATTTTAGGGAACATAATGAAGCTTATTACTTTATCGTCTCTTACATGTAAATTTACGAAATGTATTAAGTTTTATATTTCACCTATAATTATTGTACGTGTAGTAGCACGGGAAATTTAAATGCAAATGTATGGTTCAATGGAAAATTTGAAATTTAATTATGTAATGGTTCATAAAAGTCGAGATTGTGTACATAATTAATAAATATACAAAATCAGGGTATGTATTATTATATTTACAAAATTGTGGGCTTAGTTTTTTGAAAATGGAACTAAAAAACTTAATATTAAAATATGCCCCTGCGGGATTTGGCGCCAATTTTTTGCGAGGAAGAATCCACTGCGGTTCACGAGTGAACCGCCGTTGAAAGTGGACTTTCAACGGCGGTTCAAGCTGAACCGCCGTTGAAAGTCCACTTTCAACGGCGGTTCACTCATGAACCGCAGTGGAAAGTTGGTTCAACGGCGGTTCAAGGTTGAACCGCCGTTGAACCGACGACCCGGTCGAAGTTCAAATCAAATTTGAACGTAGACAGTTTCCTTTCATTTTCCCTATGTCTCTTCCCCTTCTTCTCCCCTGCTTCTTCCCTGTTTCCCCCTCCCTTCAACCGCGGCTGTTCGGTCCATTCTCCTCCTCTCTCTTCGCTGGCGCAAGCGAGGCACCTTCTAGTTTTTTCAAGTTCATATAAAATATATTTAATTTGAATAATCAATTTGCAAAATAATAAAGCATTATTAATCGAAAAACGAATAATTAATTCATTTATCGGTCAATACCCAACCTCGCTAAATGAATTTCTTGAACACGAGGCACCGACAAGTAATTTATGAAGAGTTAAATATAAAATCAAAACAAAATGAACTACGTATAGCTTCCCCTATAAAGTTTACCAAAAGCACTACTCCTTGAAAAAAAAAAAAATAATACATGAAACATTTATTCATAAATGAAAAACAAGGAAATCAATTTGCCGGAAAATTTGACAAAGTCTCGCCTATAAATGTAACATACTCCCTGTCAAGGATATGCACATACTTAAATACTTCACTAAAATTCCAACTATTTCGAATAATACGGAATTCAGTTTCAAATCAATTCAGACAAAATCTCCCCTGCTTGTTTTTGACCAAAACACAAGTGCATCATAACATCAACACAGAAGCTTCACACAATTTCCAACAATAACATATTCATTTATAAACAGTTCCGCATATGAAGTCCCTTGAAATTTAGTCCCTTGATTGCGCGGCTTCATCCGAGTTGTGACCTGTTTCAATCCCACAGTACGAAGGATAAAAATAAATGGTGTTATAAATTTATGTCCACCTCTTTTCATTAAAATCAAAGAAACATATACAAATACACACACACAACATACACACCCATAGAAAAAAAATTAATAAAAACAAACAATATACCTGAAAATGATTTTTAACTTATTCTCTTTCTCTTGTGGGACACTTGCTCCTCGAACCATAATCCTTCGCTGTGGTCATCACGAAGTATGTATTTATCAAGTTCCCTATCTTCCTCATCTGCTCTCGATTCAGGTAACCCACTAGAGAAAGGGCCAGACTCATAAAGCCCTTCTTCTGTATCAATCCCTTCCACTCCGTGATGTTGTTTACCATGAAGAACAACAGACCAATGTTCGTCGCAAGGATCGGTGATATAAAAAACTTGTTTCGCCTGCGATGCAAGTATAAATGGTTCCCCCTTGAAACCCTCCCGATTAAGGTTCACCAAGGTAAAACCCAATGGATCATCAGTTCGAACCCCACTATTGTTATCAACCCATTTGCAGCAAATACAGCTACTTTGAAACAAACATAGTCAAGCTCCCAAATATCTTCGATCACCCCGTAATAAGCCATGCTTGCATACAATGGATTTTTATCCTTCCTGCTAGAAACATGTAAAGCCTCTGAGATTAATGTAACACCACTGTTTTGTGCCGTACTCTTCTCATCTTGTCTCTTAGTAGCAAATGAATATCCATTTATGTCATAGCATGAAAATGCTCGTACCGCAGGGCTGGGCCTAAACGCCAACCATTTCAATGTCTCCGAAACGTCTTTGCCCAGGACAGCATTACCAAACCAGTAGACAAATGTCCGAATATGTTCATTGAGCACACGTTGATCCGTCCAAGTAGGATAAGACGTTCTTATTGAACGGATATGGTCTGTCACATAGGGCGCAACTTCTTCAGAATTGCGCAGAATGTAGAGATGCGCCTTCATCAATTCAACATTAGACGGAAAAACATTTTTCCTCCCCTTGTGCCCATACCTGTAATCCTCCCATCGTGCCGATTCTTAGATATTCCAATGGATGCGGTCTCGGCCAAGTATTCAGTGCAAAACTCAATTACCTCCTCAGCTATATAACCTTCAACAATACTAGCATCAGGACGACAACGATTCTTAACATACCCCTTAAATACTTTCATATATCGCTCGAATGGGTACATCCATCTCAAATGAACAGGCCCGCAGATTTTTATCTCTCTAACCAAATGAATCACCAAATGCACCATATATCAAAGAAGGCGGGTGGAAAATACATTTCTAATTGACAAAGGACAACAGTTATTTCATCTTGTAACTGATCAAGTCTTTCGCGCGCGATAACCTTGCTACATATAGCATTGAAGAAGAAACAAAGTCTTGTTATACTGGACTTAACATGCTTGGGCAATATCGAGCGAATAGCTACAGGCAACAATTGTTGCATTAAGGCATGGCAATCATGAGACTTCAAACCAACCAGTTTTAAATCTTTCAAGGAAACAAGTCTGCTTACATTTGAAGAATATCCGGATGGAACTTTGATGCTACGCAAACTTGAACACAGTTGTTTTTTTCTTTTCTGGACAAAGTGTGACAGGCAGGGGGTAGATATGTGCGTTGTCCTCGAGCTACCGGTGCTAAATTTGCTCTTATGTTCATATCAACCATATCAAGTCTCGCGTTATAACCATCCTTAGTTTTACCAGGGATGTTCAAGAGCGTACCTAACAGGCTTTCGCAAATATTTTTCTCAATATGCATAACATCGAGACAATGTCTGACATCCAAGTTCTCCCAGTATGGAAGTTCAAAAAATATGGATTTTTTCTTCCAACAACCTGTATCATTATTGCTGGACTCCGAAGTTTTACCAAACTCCACATTAATGTCCGTCACACGAGCTTTCACCTCTGGCCCGCTCAAGGGTTCTGGAGCTTTTCTGAACTCTTGGAATCCATTGAATGCTCTTTTCATACGGCGATACGGATGAGTCTCGGAAGAAATCTGCGATGCCCAAGGTATACTGTCTTCCTCCCATGTGCAAGCTGACAAAAATTGTACTCTGCTCACATATTGGACATGCTTTATGCCCTTTAACAGAGTACCCAGACAAGTTTCCATAAGCAGGAAAATCATTAATGGTACAGAACAACATGGCACGTAATGTGAACATTTCTTCACGGTAGGCATCAAACACAGGTGCGCCTTCATCCCATAACTTTTTCAAGTCTTCAATAAGAGGAGCAAGATACACATCGATGTCATTTCCTGGTTGCCGTGGGCCTGAAATCATTAGAGACATAAGTATGTACTTGCGCTTCATACACAAGTAAGGCGGCAAATTGTAAATAACCAACATCACCGGCCATGAGCTATGTGTGCTACTCAGACTGCCAAACGGGTTCATTCCATCAGTACACAGACCAAGCCTCAAATTTCTGGCTTCTCCCCCGAAAGAAGGATACATTGAATCAATCTTTTTCCACTGATCTGAGTCTGATGTATGCATTATCACCTTGTCATCATCACTGGGAATACACCGATCTGAATGCCATGTCATTAGTTTTGCATCTTTTTCATTAGCGAACAACCGTTTAAATCTCGGTATTATAGGAAGATACCACAGAACCTTAGCCGGCGACCCCTTCTTTTGCGCATCAGAACTGTCTTCAACCTCATCACACAGCTGCTTGTTTTTGTATCGTGGAGTTTTACACTTAGGACAAAGCAATAAATCCTTATACTCATTCCTGTAGAGGACGCAATCATTTGGGCAAGCGTGGATCTTCTTATACTCCATACCCATTGGACACAATATTTTTTTCGCCTCGTAAATTCGATCTGGAAGTTCATTATCTTCTGGGAGCAAATCTTTCAATACCCTCAATAAGGCTGTAAAACTAGTATCTGACCACCCATTTGCCGCTTTCAAATTAAACAACTTCAAACACTAGACAATCGGGTATATTTAGTGCAACCCTTGTATAGAGGCTTCTCATTGTCACCCAAAATGGAAGCAAGAACTTTCGGTTTATCAGCAAAATCCTCGGCCACATCCTCAATTATGGCATCTAATCGATCTCTAGTAATCGCATCATCTCCTTTTGCATGAGATTTTCTTTGCTCAGGTAAACCATCAATACTTTCACCATGCCAAATCCACAGTTTATAAGAAGGATCAAATCCGTGCTGATATAAATGGAATTTTATTGTATCTGAGTTATCAAACCGCGCACCATTTTTACAAGCTTTGCACGGACAATGGATGTACTTTGTATTCTTATAAGCGAATTGAATGAAATTCTCAACTTCTCTCGCATAAGAATCGGAGGTCCGATCACCACATAACAAGATATTTCGATCCATGTGTAACTAATAACACCTTGAAATAATTAAAAATACCAAATAATAATTCAACAAACAATGTACAAAGTATCAAGTTGCATGCTTGTCTTAGCACATGTCATAATACTTATGTTACTCATATAATCAAAACTACTATAATACCTCAATGAAAAAAATAATGCATAAACAACACATGCGCAATAGACATAATCAAATGAAGAAGAAACTCTAAGTTTTTCATTTATGCATTTCGTCAAACACATGAAACGCATAAAAAAATAATACACATCCTAAGTAGTGCTAATTATATGAACATCATCCATTAAAAATCAAACACTATAAATCAAATCACATCACCAAGAAACTATATAGTATAACTAAATAGGGTTCCACAATACTAAGGTTCACCATATACATGGAATATATGCAACTTTAATTTTTAGCCATCTACTATAAATAAAAATAAATTCTATAGGATGACATATCTAAAGTACAAGCATAAGCAATTACTGAGAAATTTCAGAAGTTTCTAACCTTTAGGTGGTAAATTTTAGCTCCAAATGACGATTCTTTACGTTCAACGTGCAAAACCGTAGTAGAAATTTGGAGAAGAACACTTTCGGCCGCGATATGGAAATACACGTTGTTATTTAGGTTTTAATACGTCAATACAACGGCGGAGAAAATTAAACCGCCGTAGAAAGGGACTTCTACGGCGGTTTTAAAATAAACCGCCGTAGAAAGTCCCTTTCTACGGCGGTTGGAAGGTAACCGCCGTGGAAAGTGTGGACTTTCTACGGCGGTTACCATACAATCGCCGTAGAAAGTCCACTTTCTACGGCGGTTGGAAGGCAACCGCCGTAGAAAGCCCCTTTCTACGGCGGTTTGTCCCAACCGCCATAGAAAGTCCGTTTCTATGGCGGTTCATTTTTAGACCGCCGTAGAAAGTCCGTTTCTATGGCGGTTCATTTTTAGACCTCCGTAGAAAGTCCGTATTTCTTTTATTACTGCGGTTTTCTATTTTTCGCCGTTAATCTGCAGCCGTTAAAGCTCCATTTTGTATTAGTGTGGTTAAAAAAGTGTTGCATTTTCTTGAGAAAAGCGTTGCACTAGCCTGAAAAAGTATTGCATTAGACTGAAAAAAGCGATGCACTAGCTCAAAAAAGCGTTGTAGTAGCCTTTAAGAAAAAGTGTTGCACTACCCTCAAAAAAATGCTACTTTAGCTTTCCAACAAATGGAACATTTTGTAAAGGTGTAGCATTTGTTAAAAAATGTTGCATTAGACTTCTATAGCTACACTTAATTATGGTGATGCATTTTCTTATAAAATTTTGTTCTACTGTAACATTTTAAAAAGTGTAACCTACAAAGTGATACTATAGGCTCAATTTGTAGTAGTGAATAGTGATGGAAACATCTGCTCCTTCTGTAACTTGCATCATCTCTAAAGAAACACACTGCATTCATATGGAATCAGCATCAACACTTGGCAAATAACCCTTAGATGCAGTAATTTAAGAATAGGCTGGCTTTATTTAGAGAAAAACTATAGTTCATTCACGAGATGGTTCAGTCATGATAATAACCCTTAGATACAGTCATGATAATAACCCGTAGATACAGTAATTTATATAACTAAAGCCATTGTGTAAGTCATTATCAAATGAATCAATCATTCAGCGACTGGAATATAGCTTACCGATTTATTAATTGTATAAATGCTTTGATATCTGGGATTTCATTTTATTAACCATTCCAAGTCAGAGTTCATATATACACATAGATTTCATTTGTATGTACTTAGGAACATGAGCAGCCTGAAATTTGAAGTTGCAAATAGCCAAATATAATCAACCCTCTTGAGGCTGTCAATTTATGGTTCCTTATACTCCCTCCGTCCTACTAAAAGAGTCGAGCCATGTTTGTAATTAATACAGAAAATAGTATTATAAACAGAAATCTTCTAACGGGACGGATGGAGATCGAGTAAATTAATTTCATATAGATATACATGTCCTTAATTTATTGTAGGAATCTTCTATCAATAACATTAAACATCCATCACTACTAGAAATTGGGGGCCTTTTACGACAACTTTTCTGGATGTAAAAATTCATATTTTCGTTGTAAAAAGTGTTTTACATCGAGTATCCCGCCTTCACGTATGTCGTTGTCAGAGGCTCCGACGTAAGAAATCTTACGTCGAGATTGATGGGGACGGTGTAAATAAAAATTATACAACGAGTCTCTTTTCTGGACGTAAAAGTTCATTTTGTCGTCGTAATTACTCATCCATCGAAGTTGTATAAAATTTATTTACAATTTTAAAACTCGTCGTAAAATTGTGAAAACTCGTCGTAGAAAAGTGGTAATTCTATAAATTAAATTTATTTAATGATTTTTTAAATATTATTTTTTAAAAAAATAATTGCTTAATAAGACAACCTAAACCTAAACTATTCAGATAAAAGCATCAATATAGAAATGAACAATTCCTAAATGAAAATGTTTTGCACTAATCCACATTAAAATACTCTATTAATATGTTTTAAATAGTCATCAACAGTAATCGGCCTAACACTTACAATGTGTTTTCTTTCAAAACTAATCACCCTAACAATTAGAAGGTATTTTCTTTCAAAACTAATCCACAATTAGCTTTGCATCTTTTCCATCTATTTCTACTGTCGCAAAATAGCTTGCAACCTTGCATCTCTTTCTACTCCTGCAAAATTGCTTGCACCCACAAAAAGCCATCAAAGAGCCTGCAAATAGAGAAATAGAGCATACATTTAGTTCCTAATTATATTTTCACATGAAAAAGAAGACTCATATGATATATCTAAATCAATATCCACTTTGGATCAAATATTAATTGTCAAAAAAGTACTTATTAGGTTCAGTTTCACATAAGGAACCTTTTCATTGGCCAAAGTGGTAGAAAAAAAATTCATGCCCCAACAAATTTAAGCTACTCAGAACCACAAATTTCATCCAATCACTTTGCTTTGTTTTGAGAATTCAGAGAGAAAGTAGAATTACAAAACTAAGTAATGCATGGCATATTGGCATTGTAAATTACATAATCGAATCCAAAACTGTAGAAGGAGAAGAGAAACAAAGATATGTATATTCTTCATTCTTTATTCTTGCATCACCATCATTAATGGCTACTGGAAATTATGGGAACTCCCCATATTGCTCTTCAAAATATATAAAAGTATAATGTTCAAAAATCTACTCCATTGATGCATGATTACTAGTTTCCATCACTTTACTGAAGTAGTACTACAGATAACATAATCAGAAAAGCAAAGAAGTAGCAAACAATTAATTGAAGGCTGCAAGACTAATTATTCTAAAATCTGCATCTCAAACCAAACTAAAGTACTACTGTAAAGTCATTCTGGAATCCTTCTCATTTCTGATAAAGTTCTCTTAGTTTCTCTATATTTTCAGCAATAGGAAGCATAACAAAAAATTAATGGTACACATCAGATAAAAAGTAAAGCATTCAATCTTCACAAATGAAAGACGGGAATTGAAACGCTTAAGATTTGCAGCCATTCCAATCTAGAGAATTTATGCATAATCCTATTAGGCATGACACATACATTAATGGCCACAAACAAGGACATAATCTTATTTAACTAACTTGAATATGATCCTTTGATACAACATGCATATGTTCTGTAGCACCTTTAATACAAAGGTCATGACCATTTGGCTAAAGAAGAACAAAGATTGAATATTTCAGGAAAAGAGATAACATAATTTGAACTACAGAAAATTAATCATTTAAGGATAACAATAAATGCTGAAAATAATTAAAATCCAAATACAAGCAAGTACCTCCAAAGCAAGACCAGTGACAAATCCCTGCTGAAGAGGATGACCAAATGGAGACCCACCAAGGACTGCATTGCGGATCTTGTCATTAAAGCTGAATACATGGAAGTATTTAGAAGGTTATCTAGACATATTGCACAATGAGGTTTCTGTACAAGCAGCCTAATAAAGTTTAGACAAAGAAGATAATTTTATCTAGCAAAGAAGGACTCATAAAAACAAGGACAAACTGCCAAAAGAAGAAGAGAAAAGTAGAAGTTCCAGCAGCATTCGGAAACAGGATGATAGCGAAGGGGAAACAAACAAGTAAGTTCTCTCAGTATAGCATGCAGTGTCAAAAATCCTACCCCCAATTATACCCTTCATCATCTTGGATTGTTGTGATATGAGCTTGTTGCCGATCCGAATCAGGTGGTAATGATTCAAGCAAGTGGCTATCTATCAAACACTTTGAGTCATTAAAAGAAGTATATTATAGTCAATTACTTTAATTCATATCTCAAGAATTATGTTCATAGGAAAAGGAAGTTATAACTGTAATAATATATCAGTGATATGACACAATTGAGGGGTTACTGTGAGGAAGTTTTAAATGGAAGCTTTTCTTACCCACATAGTTCCATTTCTGTTTTTCATCATCAACCCCAGCAAACTGAAATGCAGGCAACAGATGCAAGTTTGTGATACCGGCACTAGATAGTTTCTTTATATGAAGGACACCTGCAGAATCCTTCAAACCAAGCCAGAAAGTTCAGTGATCATAAGACTCAAAGCAAATTAAGATCTGTGAGATTTTTTCAATCTTAATAGGGCTTTTAGTGATGTGCTTCTAAATTAGGAAAAAATTTAAGAAATTTTCAGAACTGTACTAATTCTTCCCACTAAGTCCTTAGAGCAAAATATCATTGCTAGTTTACAAGGTTTTGAAATTTTAAACAAAACATTTGAAGAAGAAAACATGAGTAGGCTCTATCCTAATTACGGCCATACTTCCAACTAACTAGAATCATGAATTAGTGTGGTTCCCATTAGGCAAGAAAAGGAGAAACTCATCAGTTGTAATTCATGATCAGGCCAGAACCAAATTCTCAAAAGCCAAAAAAGATGAGATCGCCATAAACAAGGAATCATACAAAGGTAACATTACCAGCTATGTTAAGGTTAGATAACCACCACGAAGATCAGGGTACACAGTGTAAATGCCTTGAAATGCAGAACAGAGATAATTCCTAAATGTTCACTACATTCAAACATACAAGCAATGAAACCATAATGAAACAAAGACAATAACATCAAGATAAAATTCAGCATTTTCAATTATATGTGTATATCAATCCACTAAATCCTCTTTTTCCTAACAGTCTTAGCTGCTACTTGAAATAGTAATACAATCAAGTATCATGACAGAAATGCCACATACTGCATTTGCTGAGTGGAGTGGAAAACACCAGTATACAACTTGAACTCAGTGTGTTAAAATAAAGTCTTAAACATCTGAAAAGTGAAAGATGATTGCTCTGAAGTATTGATGGGTGACATTATTCCTGATCCCTTAGTGCGCAAGGCTATGAATGAGATAAATGCAGGTGAGTCCATGGTCACCTTATTAGTTTTATTTGCTATATATCAAATGTAAAAGAAATTCATTTCTGGAATTGGTTTCTATGGAATGGATCTATATTCTTCTTTTAAGTGCTTTCACTTTTCTTCTTTTTTTATTTTATTTTCCTGAAGATCTTTCCTAGGGCTTGCTTTTTGGCATATACATGCTTAGGAGGGCTGCACAATTAAATTTCAGAAAACTGCCAAGATTCTCTCAATTTAGATTCTCGGCAGTTTTCTGAAATTTAATTGTCATTTCCTCATTCTTTATAATAGCTCACAGGATGCAGCTCGCTAGTGTGTACAAAGGAGAAGCAAAAAAGATCCTACAGATCAAAAGGGCAGAAGTGAAGCTGAATCGAAGTATCTAGGTGGACTTGGGGTTGCAAGGCAGAGACAGGCAATTACAGATGGGTTGCAAGAGAACATATTGAATTTCTCTGACAAGGTGGAAGGTACCTAAGCTAAGGAAGTAATGGATCTTATCATGGTCACCCAATACTTTGACACAATCAAAGACCTTGGGAATTCGTCAAAGAACACTACGGTTTTCACACCTCATGGTCCTGGTCATGTTCGTGACATTGGTGATTAGATACGCAATGGGATGACGGAGGCATCTTGTTCTCATATTTTAGATGAGTAGTTAGTTCAATGGTTTTTGTGGATGATTTTAATGCAGTAACTGCTGGTTAATAATAGTAAATAAACAAAATAAGCAATATAGTAAGAAAACTAGTGTTGAATGAGCTATGGAGATTTTTCGGTATCCTTATATCTCAGAAATTATGGTCTCTGAAGTATACCATAAGTGCTCTTAGACATCTGAATTTGCTGAACAATGGGGTAGGCCAAAAACAGGGGAAAGAAAGAAGCAGAAAAATAGTCTTTTCAACATTATAAAGCAAGCAAAAAGTTTGTAGAAATAAGAACAGATGGATGCTATATCAAGATTCCATAACCAAAAAGTATCTTAGTTATAGGAGTACAATAAGTTAACCAAGCAAGCAAACTGTTCCCTGCTTTATCTAAATATCCTTATATAAAATCAAACCTTAACTATCAACAGCAATATGTGTGTTCATCCAAAAAAGGAAAAGTACAAACTATTGATAAATGACCCAACTTAAAACAGAGAAGTGGATATAGGAGAAATTATCTGTTTAGACAATTCCAAATCTCTTTTTTCTGTCACTTCATTTTCCAAAGGGGTGGCATTTACCCATGTAAAGGTAAAGAAACAGCTTCAAGTGTCCCCTTTAATCAGTGCGTCAAGCTCAAGGCTAGCTAATATTTGGACCAAGAAAAGTTTTCATATATGGGGAAAAAAAAAACAAACACTACAAGCAGTATAGATATAACTAACTTGCGATAGATATAAGCAGCAACAATGGAAGTTGAGCAATCAATTAAGAGTGTCCTCAAAAGTCGGTCCCATTACCTAAAAACAAAGTAGCACTAAGAGGTTGCAAGGAGATGGAAATGCATTTCTCAGTCCTATGACAGCTTGAAAGAGTCTTACTTTGATTTGCTATTCCCTTTTCATATGCTTTCTGGAACTCACTCTGAACCTGAAGGGGAGAAAAGCAGCAGTGAGTTTCTGAACATGAAAGAGCAAAAAGCTTTTTCTGTCTAGCCATCCCCTATGAATTAAAATGTAAACTTATTAATCTCATCTACAATCCTAAACTGATCTCTTATGCAAACCACCATTTGGAAATTCATCTAATATGCCTGCTTACTTCTTTATATACATGTCTTATAAATCTTATAAAATACTATATTATATCCCACCTCAAAAGATAGAGATAATGTCTCACTTGCTTGCTACTATTATATAATCACTTAGACATACAATCAAAAACTTAGAATGCAATACTAGAACATCAACTTTGTGATAGCATATCATTCTACAAACATGAAACACCACTTTTTAGCATTTAGGCATACAATCAAACACTTAAAATGCAACAGAATTCCACATCAAAGCATCAATTAGCACATAGATAAACCAAATATCAAGTGCACTTACCTAGAAAAATAGCAAGTGTTGTGAGGATTCAATAGAAGCTCTGCAGAACAATAACTTCAAATTAGAACAAAAATAAAAGCCAATATAAAATCACATGTATAAATTAGAAGTAATGCCCTAAATTTCAACTCGGTAACAAAATTCAACAATTTCTAGCATGGCAACTTACCGGCTCCGATGAGACGCAAGTCCGATGAGTAGGAATGCAATTTTTCTAAGAATTTCGTAGCGGAGAGTGAGTAAAGGGGAGCAGAATGCCCTACAATTTCAGCTCGGTAAACAAATATTCAACAATTATAAGCGACCATTGAACACCACTCAAACCAACGAGACGCAGCTTACCGGCTCCAATTAGACGCAGTTCCAAAGAGACGCAGCTCCGACGAGACGCAGCTCCTAGAGTAGGAATGCAATTTTTGTTCAGTAAAGGGAAGAGAGAATGCCAACTGAAAGAAGTGTGAGTGAAGGGGAGAGGAAGAGGGAGGTTGGGGGGGGGGGGGGGGGGGGGGGGGTGTGGAATCGTGCGTGCATTGGATTAAAAAAAATTTCACAAGAAATTTTTTTTTAATGGAAAATATTAGTATTAATAAAATACGTTTTATTTCTCAAATCATCTTTACGTCCAAATTAGAGCCTTAACAACGTGATTATGGTTTAGCTGTACTTAAAAATGAATTTTTACGTCCAAATTAGTGAACACGTTGTCATTCATTATTTTACGACGATTTCGCGTGTCGTCGTAAGGGTTGGACGTTAAAGATACCTATTTTTAGTATTGAGCATGATTCCTTTTGTTTTCAAGTATAACATGAGTTAGATAGTTTTGTACGTTTTTCTTCTCATGTCTCTAAGCAAACTTTGCCATAGACATATTTTGTTCAGGATGGAGAAGGATTTTTCAGTGTTTTGTTCGTTAGAAAATTAGATAGCAATTCAGAGAAAATTAGATTCTGAGCGTCATGATTTGGCTGGCTATTCTGATGTGGTGGCTAACTAAAAGAAAGGAAGAGGGAAAAAAAAATGGAGGTGGTTGATCTGGTCTATTCTCTCCGATTTGTTTACTACGGGGTAGAAATGTATTAAACAAAATAATTAAATTATAAAATAAGTGTTATGCATAGCCCTTCTTGAGGCGGTACACCTAGCTATAGCGCAACAGATAGGTAGGTCGGGGGCCCTGGGTGTTTATTGGGGATTCACCGATTCAGCGACCTTGGTGCTCACCGCCAATGCCAGTATGGATCCTTCGCTGGAGTGCGCCCAACACTCATGCCGCTCATGATGTCACGAATTTGGCGTTTACTGGGTCGATCGATCCAAGAATGTAATAGCGCATGAGTTAGCTCACTCTACTTCTTGTCATGACATGGTGGATTGTCGGTGGGACTCCCCACCCGACTTTATTTCTCAATCGCGGTTAGATGATTTCCAGAACTACAAATAGATATGCTCCTTGTTAGGCGGTTTGTCACACCCCTATCAAATATACCAAAAATGTACTTTTAACCTGCAACAATAAATATACGAATATAGCATATCCAGGATCGATCCACAGGGAACAGAGTGAATTTAATTTTGTTAACTATGGATGCAAAGGTTTTTGGCTAGCAACCACCTTTTTTTCCACACAACAAATGCATGGGCAGGTGAGAAATTACTACTAAAACATTAACGAAGCAAACAAACTTACATCAATGAAGCGAAATTAACATATAGCAATCATATAATTCACAATAATCATAACATGTCAATCATAAACTCATTAATTTGTTAACATGCATGCTAGCAACTAGTTATAAGTTGACGAGAATATGCTCATAACCCACCCAATTTTCCCTTACTTAAAAGACAATCAGTTAGAATATGTTAGGACTAATTGTTCTCTAATTAACACAGAACAGACTGGAATATGCCTCCACCTATTTAATGTATTAACCATATTATTAATTAGGGAAACCAAGTTTTAGTTCTTCTAACCTAAATATGCAGTGATAGAATTACTAACCAATCTACTCTCAATTACGAGAGGGTAACTTTACTACCATATTAAATTTGTCCACTAAATGACTAGATGACTTAATGAGGTCTAATTGGCTATACAGAATCCAGATAAGTTAGCTACTCTTATTTAAATTCAAGCAATAGAATCTATGAAAACAAAGTAAATTGGAACACATGCATATTAATTTAAGGTCAATTTGGTTTAATGACATAAACAGATTAAAGTTTATAACATGCTTGCCGAAATAGAATTTAGCTACTCATTCTACTAAAAGACAAACAACAATAATTTAAAGTACACATGCTAAAATAACCGAAAAGAGAGTTAAGAAAGAAAGTACTGAATTGATATACTAAGCCGAAAATGGGGACTTTTGAGGAAATGGACATTTCTTGATAGGGCTAGTGTGCTTTTTGGATGACTGCTTAGATGAGAGGGGTGTTGTATTTGGATGTGTTGTGACTAATTCCTCTGCTGCTCACTGGAGGGCAGCAAGGATGGTGCCCTCGGCTAAAGTAGGAGTTGTGGGGGTGGTTTCTTCTTGTGCTATATCGTTGTTTAGCGCGCTAAGTGAGGGCACAGTTTGCTGCACACAGACGAGTGGGCCAAGTTTCACAGTAACTGATCCTAAATTATTATTCCTTTTAGAATTAGCTAAGAGTAGTTTGATTGAAATAGAATTTCGAAATAGTAATTAAGTTAGGTGTTAAACTTAATTTGAAAAATATTTTCGATTAAATTATCATATTCTTCGTTCATTAGTGATTCAAGAAGGTAATATAAATAAAAATATCAAACTAATATCCGACTTAGCAGATTTTAGGGTTTCGCAACGCGATTTAGTTTTGGATACGCATCACCATCAGTGGCGGAACTTGAACACAATTATTAAAGGGGTCAATTCTTTGTTTTTTATTTTGCAGAGACCAAATGTGTATATGCACAATTATTTTGATACTATAATATGCTTCTAATACCAATTTTTTTGTTTTTGTTTCGTGGGGCCATGCACACTTCAATTTCCATGAAATTCCGCCATTGATTACCATCACCATATGCATATCAAAAAGCAAAGCAAATAATACTAAAGTAATTTGGAAAATTATTAGATAAATCCAATGCATTTATAAAAATAGTGCAGCAGGTCAATGATGTATCAATATTCACATTTATGGCCGCTACATATAGATTAGTTTTTCTCCAAAATAGCACCTAACCCGTTGAATGTATTTGGATGCATCATCCTACGTTATGCATTCGATGTACTGAATAATTTCTCACGTAACCGGCAATAATCTAGGATCTAAGTTTTGCAATGCTAAATGACTGTGAACTTCTAGGAGGCCTGCATGTGATGGTAACACTGAGGTACACCTTATAAACATTCAAATCATGGTTTTGTAGGCGTTGCATTCGATAAAAGCACCAAAAAGAAAAGAAAAGAAAAGAAATGAAAAAAGTCTTAAACCTTTTGTTCTCTTGTTGAAAAACGAAAGGATAAAAAATTATAAAGAAAGAAAAAGGTCATGACCTATCATAAATCTATATAGATGCGTAAAACTTAATTGCCGTAATGGACGGGTTTGACCACAGTACACCAACACAAACGCAATTTTCCCATCCATAGATATTAACTTTGGAAATTCAATGTCTTTACTTCCAGATATATAAGTAAATTTTTAAAAAATTTATATTTGGTTCATTTCTTATCAGTATTACAAAACGGATTTTTAATACTATTTCTTAAAATTGGTTAGTCAAAACATGGCATATCACAACTTACACTGTAAGGGTTTAGATCGGTAATTTGTTCATTGGAGAAACCCGGCGTAAATAGTCTTAATTTGTTCTTACTCACCCTGGTTTCTCTAAAAATTTTAAATAAATTTGCTGTAATTTTTTTTATCGTGTCAAAAACCCTGCATGACGAATAGACGTATCTCTGTGTGTAGGTTCCGATTTCTTTTTTGCATTTTAATGTTGCGACTGTAATATAATTGTAATTGTTACCGTATTTTTCGCTCTTTTGAATATATGTTGGAATTTGTTTCTTTTAATTTTTAGACCCAATTTATGTTATAATAATTTTTATTATTATTCTTTTTGCATATTTTACAAGGCACAATCATGGAGGAGGATGAAGGGAAAATGGAAGCGGTTCGAGAGCAATCTAGCTAAGGCCAAAATGGAAATGAAGATAGAAAACTATATATCATTATATTATAGAATTTTTTAATAGATTGGAAAGATTATCATAAATTGTAATAGGATTTATAGCATTTTGTATTATATGTACTACAAATTTGATATTAAAAAATTAGTAAAATTGAATTGCATTTCTAAACTAGTATAAAGAATTCATGGGGTATACTTTTCATTAGAGGTGGGAGTCTGAGTGGTCAAAAATGTAGAAACCCTCCGGCTTTCACTTCCGGGTGTGTGAGAGAAAGCCTTTCGGCTTTTCGATGTTTGTTGTTATAAGGTGCATTATTGTGAGGTCATCAGAGATGTATGTGATACTTATAAATAAGAGACCGCAACTGCACGGTATCGCAAATAAGTAATACTGTGGCGAGCACGGTTGAATCCACAGGTATTGGCACGGAATCAAGCGTTTGCTATACATATATGAGAGTCATACAAATAAACTTAAAAGTGGGGAGATTAATGGAAAAACTAACAAATTAAATAATACAACTTCATTAGCTCAAAGAGTGTACTTTCAGAAAAGAAAATGGTTCCCATTAAATTATAGAGTCCACTTTTGATTTGTTTAACTTCTATACCATTACTAATATAATATTGTATGTCAACAATTAACCTTTTCCTTAGAAAGTAAGGATATAAGTAGAAAATATGATATCAAATTACTTATTTTAGACGTTGTACCACACAACTCATAATAAGTTATATATTTTTTCAAAATGGATTTTTTGAGTGGGGCTGGGGGAGTAACTGTCAAAGAACCTTGGAAGGGCAATAACTCAATGTACTATGGTTAAGGTTACCAAATTATTATGCTTTACTAAGTAATTATGCTAGGGCTAACTCAATTAGCTAGTGTAGGCGGCAAACTATTATGAACCTAAACACAATCAAGTTATTTAGATTATCCCAATTCCGGACTTTTGTAGCTTATGTTATAGGGTTCCAAAGTTGGTTGCTTTTTCATTTTCTTCAACTTTTATTCTCATTTTCTTCTATTTTTCCCCCAACTTCTTTCTTCCCTCCTTTTAGTACCTACAAAACATTTAACCACAAATTATTCATCTTTTCCATAAACTATCAAGGATCAAACAACATAGCACAAAAAATTTGCGTTGTAAAATATATACAATTTTCACCGATGAGTATGTTCATATTTTATGCCTCTATGTTGATGTAATAGGTGTCTAGTTAAAATAATTTCGGCTTCTTTCACTTGTGATTCATTTGACATAGTGAATTTGTGTGGATAGAGATCTGTTGAGATTAAACCGCGCTAAAATAGTGTAATTTCCTTTTGTGTTTTATTTATTTTGTTGCGCGTTAATCTTTGGGCGATAGTGATATTTTATATCCTATAGTGAGGGGTCTGGTGCCGATGCCACAATAATGAAAGCTGGATTACGAAGATGTCTTGAACTGATTGATTTGGAAAATGGGTGATTTTTCTGGTAGTCAGCGGGTATCTTGGTTCTTTGGTCATTG